>CAJQUW010012952.1:0-56103 GCA_907163375.1 Prostheceraeus crozeri | reverse complement strand
ATACACAAATGATATGATGGCAACGAAGAAGTAAAATGTATCTAATAAGACCACGTCTACGACACTCAAAGCACATAAGCGAATTGTCATAGGGTAGAGTTAGGAAAGGACTAGTAATTCTCCTTCTTTGATTTGCGTTTTGATGTTAGCATTCTTCTCCGACTTGCGCTTCGTACCACTGCTGTTAAGGATTTGATCAATTATGTCGTCCACGTTGGGTGGTTTCGGAATATATAAAATGGATTCCATATGCATGGAGAGAGAGGCTATTTTATTATCCTTGTGTCGACCATAATATAGCCCATTCACTTTGAAAAGGATATCCCAAGTACCTTCTCCGAGCTCATCACATCTGATGGGTATTGAATGATCTCCATCCTTCTTATAGTAAGTACACCAATGTGATACCGGTAGGCAAATGTGATTACCATCCCAAATCTTTCTATAGGGAGTATCCTTGTCATCTCTCGCCTTCCACTCTTGAGCAAGAGGAGTAGGAATGTCCATATTTAATGTCACGTACTCCTCACTCAATAATATCAAGTTGGTGGCGAATGTACGGACTCACGGGGATCAGTATGTAGTCCCCATACTGATTGTGCATTATCTTGACATCCGTGGAAGGGAGCATTCCCGTTTGGAGTACTACGCTATGATCATCATAACGCAAGGCTTGTTTAAATTTACGCTGTAGCGGTGTAGGATTATGTACCTTGGATGTTTCTTCCACTGGCCTCAGTTGTAGATGATCTGACCGTAGCGAACCTTGTAACGTTTGACCGCCATTTTGTCCTACTAGTGCAGCAGATGGAGTAGATGCCTGAAAATGAAAAAAGATTGTATTAAGTTTACGTTCAAGGGAGGAGAGGGAGGGAAGTAGCGACTTACCATTTTAGTTGGGTAATAGAACAGGGAACTAGAGAGAGAGAAAATGTGCGTCCGTCACTCGTGTGATTCAACGATGGAATGATTCTCACTGTGGAAGGCTCGCTATTTATAAAGAAATGCTTGATTCTCATTGGATGATGATCCTCATTGGACAATAACATCAAGCTGATTCCAAATCTGGTCTCTGTTTTCCCATCCGATGCTTCGTTTTGAAGCTAGAGCCCAAAACGTCCCAAATTCTAACTCTGTCGTTTTTCGCCAATGTCCAAAAATCTTAAATGGCGTCTCACATCTAAACGAAGACAGATAGGAACAAGCCGATTGTTTCACTGAATTTGTCTCACTCTTAGCTTTCAAACGAGCTATCGCACGACAAAATCCGTCCACTGGAAGCCAAAATCGAAGCAAGCTGTCCAGAGGGGGGGGGGGACGTCAGCGAAATTTCAGAATTTGATGAAAAATGTTTTGGTGACGGTCCCAGGTCGAAATTCCACACTTTGGAAAATTTTCAAATTTTTACCCATACAAAGTCACTCTGACACTTAGGATTTTTTCAGGTAAGCGAGCTCCGACCTAAAATCTTGTAACCGCTCTAACTTTTGAACGAAGACAGATAGGAACAAGCCGATTGTTTCACTGAATTTGTCTCACTCTTAGCTTTCAAACGAGCTATTGCACGACAAAATCCGTCCACTGGAAGCCAAAATCGAAGCAAGCTGTCCAGAGGGGGGGGGACGCCAGTGAAATTTCAGAATTTGATGAAAAATGTTTTGGTGACGGTCCCAGGTCGAAATTCCACACTTTGGAAAATTTTCAAATTTTTACCCATACAAAGTCACTCTGACACTTAGGATTTTTTCAGGTAAGCGAGCTCCGACCTAAAATCTTGTAACCGCTCTAACTTTTGAACGAAGACAGATAGGAACAAGCCGATTGTTTCACTGAATTTGTCTCACTCTTAGCTTTCAAACGAGCTATCGCACGACAAAATCCGTCCACTGGAAGCCAAAATCGAAGCAAGCTGTCCAGAGGGGGGGGGGACGTCAGCGAAATTTCAGAATTTGATGAAAAATGTTTTGGTGACGGTCCCAGGTCGAAATTCCACACTTTGGAAAATTTTCAAATTTTTACCCATACAAAGTCACTCTGACACTTAGGATTTTTTCAGGTAAGCGAGCTCCGACCTAAAATCTTGTAACCGCTCTAACTTTTGAACGAAGACAGATAGGAACAAGCCGATTGTTTCACTGAATTTGTCTCACTCTTAGCTTTCAAACGAGCTATCGCACGACAAAATCCGTCCACTGGAAGCCAAAATCGAAGCGAGCTCTCCCGAGGGGGGGGGACGTCAGTGAAATTTCAAAATTTGATGAAAAATGTTTTGGTGACGGTCCCAGGTCGAAATTCCACACTTAGGAAAATTTTCAAATTTTTACCCATACAAAGTCACTCTGACACTTAGGATTTTTTCAGGTAAGCGAGCTCCGACCTAAAATCTTGTAACCGCTCTAACTTTTGAACGAAGACAGATAGGAACAAGCCGATTGTTTCACTGAATTTGTCTCACTCTTAGCTTTCAAACGAGCTATCGCACGACAAAATCCGTCCACTGGAAGCCAAAATCGAAGCAAGCTGTCCAGAGGGGGGGGGGGGACGTCAGCCGAAAATTTTTTCTCTCCGATTTCGCTGGAAACATCCTTCCTAACCCAAAATTTCACGTAGATTCCGAATCTGGCCTCCGTTTTCTCATCCGATGCTTCGTTTGGGCGCTACACACCAAAACATCCCAAATTCTAACTCTGTCGTTTTTTCGAAAAATGTTGAAAATTTTTTCTCTCCGATTTCGCTGGAAACATCCTTCCTAACCCAAAATTTCACGTAGATTCCGAATCTGGACTCCGTTTTCTCATCCGAACACTCCTTCCACTCGAAACAACCCATTTACAACCCAACATTCAGCAGATTGCACCAAAAACATCACACACTATAGCCTCAACACTAATCCTGGCGGTCGGTCACGTCAACCCATACGAGACCAACACATCCGAGTCTCACACTCTGTCGTTCCAGAGGGGGGGGGGAGTCAGCGAACATGTTGTGAACCCACCTGGTCGGCACACCACGACAGACTCTGTCGTTCCAGAGGGGGGGGGGACTCAGACCCGAAGCACCACGGCGGCCGACCACGACACTCTGCCGTTCCAGAGGGGGGGGGGAGTCAGCGATGGCGGCCATCTTGCGCTATCTGGTGTTTGTCACTTCCTTACTACTGCCGTTTTCAGAGATTCCACCACTTGCCTCACAGGAAAACTCCTCCTTCCTTCCTTCCTCACCCAAAATTTCACGTAGACTCCGAATCTGAACTCCAATTTCCCATCCGAACCCTCCTTCATGCCGAATTTTTCTCATCCCAAAACCACCAAAACCTACCTTTTCTCACTCTATCCTTCCCACATTCCCACCCTTGCTAGAAAACTCCTCCTTCCTTCCTTCCTTCCAGAGGGGGGAGTAGGGAACAGTTTCCTCCTCTCGGACCCATTCCTCCCAGAACATCCTTGGCCATCTCCCTCACCTTCCTTCCAGAGGGGGGATGACTCATCGCTGCACATTTTAGCCTTGATTTTGGGACGGGGTTACTACTGATCGAGAAATGAGTAGATATATTCAACATGTGCAAATTGAAGAAGTTATAAAACGAGAACCAAATAAACCAAATTTTGAATACCAATATAACCAAATAACCTAGAAAAGTTTTTAAAATATCTACAATTAAAAATGCCATGGGGCCTGTTAAGCCTCACCGTACTTTTAGGGTTAATGTCCATGCTGCAGTTTGCGGAAAGTGAATGTGTGTTAACTTGACTGTTTATAGCTAATTTCCCTAGTGAATGTTCTGTGTTCCTTTGTTCCTGGATGTAATCTGCGTCTGGGCTAACTATTGGGTATCAGGATCAACCTGACATTCAAAATCATGCACAACGCATGATCACATTAGTTTGCTAGCGTTCAGAATGTAGTACTGTACTACTTTAGACACACTGCTTTTACATTTGTCTCAATCTAATACGTTTACGCAGAATTTGAAACAAACGGAGTTTTCAGAAAGATAATTCCGTTCAGGGACGGTCTCACCAACCACCGAACCCCCCCCCCCAATCGGAGGTGCATTGCGCAATGCTGCTATGTCCTGTTTATATATTATTATTTATTTCGTGTCTATAATTACAAACTCCTTTCATGTATTTTTTATAATTAGTGCATATTCTATGTTCTAGCGCGAGGTCAAATCTTGACAACTTTGTAGATGCTTCTTGATTAATCAATTTTTTAGCAATAATATTGACTATAAACAATATATCATTGAACCATTTGTTCATATTTTTCTCATTAATGTATTATTGGTCATCACATAAAAAACTGCGTTTTTATAATTGATTTTTTAATGGCAATTGAAAACATTATTATGGCACTGAGACCTATTAAAATTTGTGTTCTGTTAACTCATAAATGGGGGGCTCAGTAAATGGGGGTAATGGGGGTCAGTAAGACAGTAAGTAACTCACAAATAATTGCCGTTTGCAGCAATCACATTTCTGCAGTGGTCAATCAATTTCAATGCTGCTCTTCTCATTACTTGTGGAGTAAAAGTCGAAGTTTCATTTAAGTAGGATTCTAAAGATTCCTTTGTCATTAACTCCAAATCACTTCTCTTCATTTCCAAAGCAGGAAATATCATGCGATCACATATATTTAAGTCAGGTGAATATGGAGCTTGATACAGTAGCTGAACATTCTTGTCTGCCAAAAAGTTTTGAGTGTGGCGTGATACATGTGGTCGAACGTTATCATGCATCAAAACCATATTCTCCCATGACACCTCTCTTCTTTCATTTCTTAAATCATGGTTAGTGAAAGAATTAACTGTGTCAATCAGAAAATTAGTATACAATTCGGAATCTACAGACTGATTCCTTTCAAGTACTGTAGAAAACGATAATCCATCAAAATTCACAGCAACAATTGCCATGAACTTTCTGTCGACGGTTAAACGTTTAGGAATTTGATCTCTATCAACATCACCATCAGCTGAACACCAAGACCTTCTGGTTTGAGGACAACCAACTGGCCTACAGAAAAACCATTTCTCGTCTGCAACTACAAGATTGCGATGGATATTGCGCCTTGTAAATTTCTCAATAAGCTCAGTGCAGCACGATGCACGAGCCTCTTTGTTTGCCTCGGATAAATTATGTGGCACTCACTTATCTTGGATTGATCGCATATGCAGGTCTTCTGTCAGGATGTCGTAAATCATTCTATGATTTGTATCCAATTTATCAGCAAGCTCGTAGCACGTAATTCTCCTATTCACGGTCACCTCATCAGCAACCATCTGAGTAAGATCGATTCTTTTCTGAGACTTTGGACACCCACTTCCATCAATTCTATCAAATTGAATGCGACCTTCTCCAAACTCAGTCATAACTTGTTGTACACGTCTAACTGATATCCGCTTATCACCCCAAGCAATTGTTATGATCTCGTGTATTTTTGTGCCTTTAAAGTTATTTCTTCTTAAAGTCTCGACGATTAGGTTGATGTCACGACTGTTGATCTCCATTGCGGCAGTCAAAATGAATGCTGGTTTTCGGAATCAAAATTAAAATTGATTTCAAAGTGAATCCATGTTAAAGATAATGATGATTGTGTTTAAGATATCTATGATTCATGTGAAAAGTGGCGATGATGGAACAAACATGGAACAAACCAGAGACAATATACATGGATATCTGTATAGTAAGGATTCCGAACACGCCGTAGATGAGAATAGTCGCAAATGAAAAAGAAATCCATGTGCACATTCAAACGTCGATTTTTTGACTCGTGGGAAAATCAATAAGTTATAGCTATGGCTGATTTCTTTACTGATACGAAGCAGTCGTCTTCTACACGATAAATTGTTTTCACTTCAAAATGAAATGAATTTGACTTAGGCTTATTGCAGTTCAACATCTGAACTGTATTATTGCCGTTGCCGTATTGTAACTTACAAAGTTCTTTGATTCAAGTAACACCGAGTTGGTATAGAGCTAAATTGATTTTGAGTAGAGTGTCTCATCCCCTTACTATATAGATATCCATGCAATATAGTAGAGACAATGAACGGTTTACAGGTATGACACAAACTTGTTTACAAAAGAATAAAATGATAAAGAATAATATCATAGAATCCAATTAAATGAACCATATAAAAAACGCAATTTTTTATGTGATGACCTATATATAAATATATACAAAAGTACAACATTCAATTATGATGTCTAATGCGACAATTTTAGCAACAAATCTAATATAAAGGAAGCCAGGGGGCCTAAGAGGCCCCCACCGTATTATTGAGGAGTAATTTTCCCCGTAGTTAGAGGGTTAATAATCGTTTTTCGAATAATTGCAGATGACTTGGAGAATTTGAAGCTCATATCGTAGAAGCATTGTCAATAAAGGATATAACTCCTGGATTAAAGCAAGTCCTGGATCTTAATGGTAAATCTCAGCTCTATAAGCATTTTGATAATTGTTAGTGCTTCAATTCATTCCATTTGTCCGTGTTGAATTGTTGCTGTCAGCCTTCTGGTGCTTTTTACACCAAAGAGAATGCAATATTCCTCTCACATGCAGTGTGAATCAGTGACTGACATGAAAGGCTATCAATTTATTTACTGGTATTTGGGAGTGCATTCATCCGTCTGGTGCATGAGCTTCTCAGTTTTCTTTGCGATGTACCAGTAGACATAATCAACAAGCGCCTAAGTTGTGCACTGGCTGGAAAACAACATTTCATCGTTGGATCTCAAATAAATCGGTTCGTCGAAACGAAAGAGTGTTCATGTCACAACAGCCGAAACAGTTAAATGATCATTGCTTTTCCTCTAACTTGTTCTTCAGTTCACAATTTCTGTCACCAATGGAATTCTGAAAGAAAGAGTGAAGCCAAAAATTAGCCATTATTGCTGTGTATTTCGCAATGAGTGACAGCTACATCCGACAGCAGTTTGCGTTAAATACAAATCGTTATTCATCAATATATCAACAGTGTTTTCTATTTTATGCCTATACACGTGAATCATTACTCAAGCCTAAATTACGTACTAAAATAACTGCATAATGAGACAGAAGAACGCCGAAACCAAAAGGCCGTCTTTAATCCGTCCGTGAAGTCTTTTAGCTGCTGAAGACTGATATCTGAAAGCCGTGCGCTGCGAAGACAAGTGAGTCTGAGATCGAAACCAGGAGTCAAATGTGGACGAGTCCATTGTTTATCTTCAAAGAAGCAATTAATACGTTTGATAGCAATTCACTGATCAGTGAAAATATCTAATTGAAAGCAAAGCCGTTATTTCAACAATTTTGTTCATTTTGCTTATTCAAATCAGATTTCATATGAAATGCTTATTATTCTAAATAAAATGTGTAAATTCAATGTTCGTGAATTATATCTTGAAAGACGCAGCAATTATAGAGAATGACGAAACTCGATTGTGGGTTAGCCCGTCTTGTGGGTAGTTTTTTTTATCAAATATGTCTGAAATCCTGAAACATGCATTAGGCCAACTCGTCTCAAAGCTTCAGATACACGCAGTTGTGGATATTTTCTATACATAAGTACAAAATCATGCAAGTCCGAGAAGCACTTTCGGAATTGTAGACAATAACTTGAAGTTTAGCTTTAGATACAAGCTTCATCTGACTTCGTCTGTCCACCGCCTTGTTCTCTCTCCGGTGAATAATCTGCTGCCATTTCCAACCGCCCCACAACTCCAAACTTACCGCATCCTTTTAAGTTAAGTAAAATGTGAGTGTATTGGAAACGACATGGGTCATTATGACGTCATGAGTTGCCATAAAATGAATTTGTTGACTTTTGAGCGTTGCGCTCAGTTAGAGGTCGGTCTAAGTCATATCAGGCCGCAGACATCGGTCGCTATACTTCATGTTGTCGTCTCTAATTCAAAAAGTACCTCTCAAATTTCCATGATTTTCTGTATGTGGACAGAAAATGTCCTCATTTTGGGTATCACATACTCCATGGTAGTTTTTTATTAAGGGTTAAAAATGTACCTATAGATTTTTAGCATTGGATTAGAGGCTTAGAACAAGATTACAGACTTTCCAATTTGATTTACGTTCATTTATATTTTATTATCATCATTCACTGTCAGTGCACATTACATTGCGGATGAATTGTATTAAATAGAACACCCGTATTTGTAGTACCCTGTAAACTGCAGTGCACGAAATTTTCATTGAATTAGGCACGAAATTTGGGCATCAATTCTAACCAACACAAGGCAAGAGCGGGCACGAGTAGACACGAAGGTATCGCGCCGAGTTCGTGCCCATTAGTGCCTAAATTTTCTGTTTACGAAATAAAGCATCTAGATACTACTGGCATCAGTAGTATAATCCATGCCCGTCCGTTTATTATTCTGAAATAAAAGAAAGAGAAACAGTTTCCAAAATTCGATCATGCATGTATCAAAATTCAAATGAATAAGAAGCAGACAATTGGATTTCAAGCTTACAAAAGTGAATTATTTTTTGAGGATCCAAACAATTCAACATCAATACATGTATTTCATAAGCATTTATAACTATGAAACAAGTTTCTCGACACGTCTTAGTAATAACATGATTCGAGTATACTTAGCAAAACTCCAGGAAATATGCCGGCTTCATAAAAATCGAAACGTTGAGAAGTTTTGCTCTACATTTACAAAGCGTGTCGCACAAACAGTGCGAGTAAAAAACATATAGTGAAAGGCATCCAGTAAGTTAGAAAGTTTCGAGAAATTTTCAAATTACCTGCACTTGAATATTAATTGATAGCAATGATTAATTTTCCCACAACTCTTTTTGCAGCAAAATTCGTAACAAACATACCATAACAATATCAGTCAATCTAATGGAAAACTTAGAGACGGAAATTCTTGAAAACTGTGTTGCTACAACGAAGTTTCAAAGTAACAATTTTGGAAAATATTTTTACAAATATGTACGATAAAGCTGACAAAGCTTTGAAGCTCACAGTTTTTAGTTGCATTTCAAATCATTCAATTCAACAGGAAAAGGAGTTTGGACAATCTTCGGGGTAGCTCCTGATGTCTGCAAGTCCTTCATAATAATTGAGTATTTACATTGCTGCCATAAAAACAAAGCTAAGGCGATTGACAACGAATAGATGAACAAACTAATAGTAACGTGCATCCTATGCAGATAAGAAAACTGTCATAAAATTAGTTTCGCAACAGGAAAACATTGAGCAAGTTTGTCTTGATGAAGTCCACTAGGGATGACGATCAAACAACATAATGGGGTAGTAAATTCCAATCGACAATGACCCGCTGATAGAAAAAAATTTCACGAGATTAAACGCTTAAAAATTTTGAAAACATTTCAAGTCACAACCACAAGTCGGCAAGTTGAAGAAATTACCGGAGTCACAGGCAGTCAGTGAATATAAAGTGTTCCATACAGATATCAAGTCGAAGACATTGAAGGGTTGGAATTCCAGGGATTCTTAGACGGCCTACGTAGGAATGCCCATATACTGGCACCATCAGTATCAAGAATGACCCCATTTAACGGTGTTCCGGAGGGACTAAAGATGTTTCACCAACATGTAATTCCTGAAAATAGAGAAGAACATAAAAATAGATTACAATAGTATTTTATTCGTAATTGTTGTTCATAAATGAAGATAGCAAGATCCCACAAAACTGAATGTAAGCCTTTAAGTCATGTACATACACACGCATCCCCGACTGATTATTTTCTTCAGGATTTCTAAGTTCCTTTACGAAAAATATTGGTCCTCCAAGAATAAAATTTCTTGAAGAATTTTCGTAAGGGATTGGTTGAGTCTTGATTTTCTTGAAGGATTTTCCTTAAGAATTGTTTGAGTTTTAAATTCTTGGAGGATCTGTTGTTCACATTCTCCAAGGAATTTTCTTCACGAACTGTTGCATCAACTTGTTTGTAAAACAGAATATATTTTAATAATTCTTATTATGTATGAATATTTGATAATTCTATGTTGTTGAGTATTCCTGTGCTATTAGCACATACATGTATGATCTATGATCATTGTTAGCTGCTGTCACAGATAAATGACTGTATCAGTATGGTATTTCATTAAAAATTATTATAATTAAATGGTAGCTAATCAATTATTTGATTTTTAGCAATCAATTTGATGTTCATTAATAATTTAATATTCAATGCTTGACAAAATTATCACTTACAAAACAAATTTAATGCAATTGATCAAAATAATTATATAATTACGTTGTTGTCATTTAATAAAGCTAAAGTAATGACATCCATCCAGTGTTGGATTTGAGCTTGATAGCAGTAGGGGTGAAGTTTTCGACCGGAAGTTGTTGGGTCAAACCAAAACAAAGCCGGAAAAAAGAAAGGAAGAGGTCATCGATTCTTGTAACACCACTCTCATCCTCCCACCTAGATCACCCGCGAAAATTTCGAAAATAGTTGAACCATGAATGCAAGGAGGATATACAGTACATGTAAAGAGAGATACATGAGGAGATATGAAAGTGACTCTCCAATGCATGCATTTGGTGGAACCCGTATTCATCAAATGATGCTTCAAATAAGGTCCGTAGATACCCTTGTGAGTCAGAAATTTATGATTGTTCTACGCATATGATGATCCCAATAAATATGCCCCAGATGACCATTCTGCAATTTATTGCAATTAGACCTATAATGAAATCACAAAGATATCACAGACTGTAAGGTAAGCGATGCTCTTAAACCTGTTTTCCTGGAATGTGAAGAATTTTATCACATTAATATGAATAAAATACCAGGTGTTGTCGACAACATCCTGAAAGAAACAATATGGCATTCTGGATTCCACTCTTTTTGTGATGGTTTCGTTACCTTTAATTCTGCTTTAATTATTCCAATACCGTAAAATGGGGTTCGGGTTTTTATTATGCTGTATGAAATATATGGGGCTCACGTGTCTGTAACTCACTATGAACCGCATTCTTAACGGTCCAAAGTAATTTCGAAAAAGTCTTCATAAAAATATTGATTGGAAAACAACGTTATTGCATCATACTTTAGGCAAAGCCAACATCTTTGTCATAGGGGTAACTTGCACAGCCTGTTTTTGAAGCCAAACTTCTATCAAAATTGGTTTGTAACATAAGACAAAATTAATTAATTCTAATTTGTCATTATTATCTATGCCCATAAGAAACAATGTATTCATAAAAATATTCACATACCGATTAATTGCTACGGATATCTATTAATTGATAATTAAAAAACTCGCAATCTTGGTCAGAAAAAAATCACAGTCCAAAAACACTTTTATTGATAACACAATTTCACTTCCTCTTGTCCTTCAACGTTCATGAGGTCGCTCGACAAGCGGCGCACAGAAAATATAAGTCCTGGTCATTGCAATAGCCGCAAATCCAAATCTTGCACGCGCAGCACTCCAACCAGTCTTCTCCCCTGTACCCGATCCATCGGCTGCACTCACCACAGCGTTCTTGTTCATCATCTTCTTTCTCAGAACTCTCTGTACTGGTCACGGAAGCTCCAGTAGCACCTTCAGCAGATCTTTCATTTGTGGAAGTTGAAGGCCCCGGGACATTTTCTGTAGAAAGAGCAACTCCAGGAGAAACCTTTGGACCACGACCTTTGTTCTTTTTAGTTCTGGAATGTCCACGTTGTTCCTTGAGCCATTGAAGCAGCGTTTCATCCAGCCTCCGCGTAACCGAAAGACTTTCTGCAGCAACTGTACCGGGTAACCTTTTCAGTAGTTCTTCAACATTTCGGGGGTATATACCAGTGGCACGGAATCCGGATTTCACGTTTTGTGCAGAGTTTTTATGGATTTGCTGCCAAAGTTGAGAAAGCATTACTGGAAATGTGTCCTTCGGAATTCTGCCTTTAACCCGCGTTTCTCTTCTGTAGTTGTCCAGAATTTTCTTCCACCCCATCTTGGCCGGTCTGAAGAAGTCAACATCTAGGGGTTGTAATAAATGCGTTGCATTTGGCGGCAAACAAGTGAAATAAATGTCATTTGACGCTGCCAAACGAATCACTTCGGGCGAAAAATGGATGGATAAATTGTCACCGATTAAAAGCTTTCTTCCAGGACGATTTTTCATGGCTTCGATAAAAATTGACTTGAATCAAACTTCAAAAGCATTCATATCGAACTAACCGGATTTTGTCGCAGTGTATGCTACTCCGTGAGGACCGCCAGTAGTCCAATATTGATAAATGTGTTCCGCTCGGTAGCAGACCATTGGTGGTAAGAGCTCGCCACTGGCAGACCCACAAACTATTACAGAAACGTTCACTTTTGAATGCTCCCGGACAAGCTCGACACGTTTCGTTCTACGCGGCACGACAACTTTCTTCTGTCCCGGATTATCAGAAATTGCTGTTTCATCATAATTGAAAACGTTCACTGAATCGATTTCTCTAGTAGAATCAAGATTCTGGAAGAAGCTGCGGACAATATCTTCGTCCAACTTTGCTCTGGATGCTTTGATGTTTCCAGCTGAGCGTTTTGAAAGGTTATTTCGCTTCATAAAGGAATATACAAAATCGCGGCCGGGTACCTCGGCTCAATTCTTCCAGAATTGTCCAAATACCTCTTAATGAAACAGCGGACCTCCTCATAATCCAAGCCGAAGCCCCAGTCCGCCAACTGCTTCAGCATGTCCACCAACAGTTTTTCTTCTTCGGATGTCAGTACGGGTGGTCTGCCAACAGCGTCACACTGTACTCCTGAACAATGTCGACTCAGTGTGCTTCTTTCGATGCAGAAGAAATAGACTTTCCTTCTTTTACGCTTTTTATGGTCTTCTGCATGTCTTCTTCGCTGTACGTTCCATAATGGCGCTTGTTATTGCCTTTGATGTACGTCCTTGGCATTGTGACTTCTCGATATCAATGCAGTGGTGTCCGATTTGGTCTGTTTTGCGAGCTGAGTGACATGTATTCACTGAGGAAACGCGTTCATCGATTGAATGTGCAATGCTGTGCAAGTTACCCCATTTTACGGTAAACATTTTCTGCTTCTCGAATGTATAAATAATCATCATTAAATAATAGTGTGAACGCTAGCTGTATCGATGGATTGCTAGCAATGCTCTCTGTTTACTAAACTTACATTTCCGATCTACTGTATATATTTGTATCAATTGATAGCTTGGGTACTTGAGAATTTATGATGCTATATTTATCAATAATATAAAAGAATAATTATGTTCCTTTTGCAATATTTTTCATTATTACATACACTGATAATAGCACTTTTTGCTATGTAAAAATCATTTATGTCCTTTTATTATAAACAATGCATGTATTTCAATCCATCAACGCAATGAGTTGCCAAGAGTTTGGAGTTCAATTATGATAAGCGTTAATTTGATAATGAAAGAAACAAATGCAACTTGTCATGGACAGTCTTTATCCATGTTTTCTGGCGTATTAGCATGAGAGATAAACGTGCACCACGCAAATAAAGACGGCGTCACATGTTAAAGAGATCACTTGAAAATGTAAAGAATAGAATGACAGCATTAGACTGCGATTGATGACTCAGAGCAACACCTGGAAAGCATCTCTGCCGGAAAGCCAACGCACACCATGCAAAATATTTCATTATACTGAGTGACCTCTTTCTTGCCGGTCTACATCTCCGATCAGAGCTAGTGTTTAATATTCACGACGGATTATAGTGCACGTATTTTAAGCTCGTATTTTACTGTGCGGTAAGCGACAATCTCTGCAAATCCTACAACTACAACTTGTTTACATGAATGAACCTATGTGAAAGATGGGGAGGAGAAAAGCCTTCCGGAGGGCATCCAAAACGACGAAAAAAAGTTTTTTCTCCTGTCCCATGACTCAAAACTTCATTGAAAAGTAAGTAGTTTCCCAATCTTTAATATTGTGTCTATTGAGGTGATTTAGGAAGCATGATATACTTATTAATGTTATGTATGATAACCAGGGATGGAACCGTTACCGGTCGACCGGCGCCGGTCGCCGGTCGGGTCGGGTACCGGTCAAACTTTCTGACCGGTCAGGCAACCGCCCGGTCACTGACTGTCTCCTCTGATGAACTTACTTTAACTCTGAAGAGACCAAGTCCTACTCGTCCATGGCGGTCCTTCTACGATGTGTATCATTCTTTTAGTGTGTCATATGAAGATCTTCGACGTATTCTTCATACACGAGACATGGAATACCGTTTGTTACCCGTTTCTCCGGAACTTCTAAAAGAATTGGTTGACTTTTTTCGACATTTCAATTCTATATTTGATTATTTAGAAATGTCTGACAAACCATCGATTCAAAATGTCATACCAAGTTATTATTTGATGAAAGAATTCAGAGCCGCTACTCCCAATGTACATGAGTCACGTGGTGTGATATTACTAAAGGAATACTTTCTGAGCGGATTGGATGAAAAGTATTGGTCGTCTACGACCAAGCTACATAAAGTTGCATCTGTCATGGATCCAACTTTTTGACAACTATCTTTTATTGAAGATCGCCAATTTCGTAATCAGTTTATGGAAAATGTGAAAATTCATATTACATCGACGTTGTCTTCATATATTAAAATCAAACCTACAGCAAGTGAATCTACGGTCTCTACCGAAGTACCACCAAAAATTACCAAAATTGATCCGTTTTCGAATTACCGATCTTCGTATTCAGCTGCTCCTGTTTCTTTGCATTCTTCAAACAAACTCGAATTGTTGCAAGAATTTGAAAACTATATGAACGAAAATTTTCATGGAATATATTCAACCAATCCATTAGATTTTTGGAAAAAGAAACAATCGACCTACCCTCAGTTGAGTGAAATATCCCGGAAGATATTCGTAATTCAGACATCATCAGGAGAGAGTGAAAGACACTTTAGCATTGGAGGCTCTGTATTGACCGCGAGTCGCAATAGACTTGACCTATCCATTGTCGAAAGTCTTGTTGTATTAAAAGAAGGAGACATAAATGGATTGTGGTAGCTAGGATAAGTTTTTCATGTTAATCATATTTGTTTTAAACGATTTGAGAAATTTTCAGTTTTCATTCCATGATTCCGGAAAACGTTTCAAAATGAGATAGTAAGTAAAATTTAATTTAAAGATTAAATATACTTAGTAATAATAAAGACTCGTATAATGTACATGTAGTCATATATCATTTCCTACACGTCGTACATATGCCTACTTGTAGTCAAAATTAGTTATGCTTATACTTATTTTAAATTCATGATTGTTCTGAAGGCTATATGTAATTTTACTGCTATATGTCTTCTTGATTTGCTAATTAGACCTACTAATCTAGTAGATATATTGGTACAGTCGAAGACAATAAATTAATTTGCTAATTACCTATCTACGTAGCTAGTACACATAGGCTACTCAGATATATTAGTATCGTCATTCTTTGGGTACTATATAGGCCTACATGTAGTTTGGCATAACCGCATTTTGTATAACCAACCGGTCGACCGGCCGGTCGGGTACCGGTCGAAATTTTCGACCGGCCGGTCGGGTCTGGTCGGGAAAATCACGACCGGTTCCATCCCTGATGATAACAATCCCTGTTCCCGCAAAGGTTTGCGAAAGGTTGATTCTCAACTCTGGTGTTTTACCGCTCTTCCGGAATAGTTTTGGGGCTTATCAGTTTGGAGGTATGAAGTCCTCATCGACCACATCTGCACTTATATGTATGCATGATATTATAACAGCAACCTTGGACAAGAAAGAGACGATGGGTGTTGTCGCACTTGCCTACGATTTCAGTAAGGCATTCGATACTCTTGGTCACGATATTATCCTCAAAACGCTGATCTCTAATGGTTTCCCTTCTGGTTTCTGTCTTTGGGTCCGTGACTATCTGACATGTCGTTTTCAATCAGTCAAGCTCAATCAGTGTGTAAGTTCAGAACAACCTGTTATTTCTGGTATACCTCAGGGTTCAGTCTTCGGGCCTTATCTGTTTAATGCTGTTGTCGGAAGTTTGCTCCCAAAGTTCGCGAACAGCGTTATAATCAAGTACGTCGACGATTGCACGGTGATTATCCCTATTCATGCCGAATCAATCTCATCTTACAAAGAAGAGCATACTCACTTGATGAATTGGTCCATGTCAGCTGGGTTGAAAATCAACATGCGGAAAAGCAAACTTTTATGGTTTCCAAAGATGACTACATGCCCCCGTCCTGTGATTCCTGATATCTCATCAGTTGATAGCCTTAAAATCCTGGGAGTTGTCTTATCCTCTGATTTGAAGTGGCACAATCATGTTGATTTTGTAATCAGAACCGCGTCACGTCGATTGTACGCTCTTCGTGTTCTCCGTCCATTTCTGAACTCTTCACACCTGGCTTCTGTTTATAAAGGACTAATACTATCTGTGATAGAATATTGCTCTCCCCTATTGATCGGGATGTCAACTGGTGACAAGAATGCTCTTGATCGACTCCAACGTAGAGCTCATCGTATTGTATGTGGTTCCGATTGTGAATGCGACATTTTTGATGACCTGGAAGGAAGGCGTATACAAGCATCTTTGAAGCTTCTACATAAGATAGTCTCCAACAACGATCATCCCTTGCACTCTATGTGTCCTGAGAGAATCCCCCGATCTGGTAGATTTGTGCAACTTTTGTCGAACTACTCGAAGGAGGAACTCCTTTTTTCCTGCTGTTTCCATCATTGAAAACAATACATTTATAGATTGAAGATCAGCTACATGTATACGTGAAAAATTTTTTTTTTTTTGTAACTTATGTAGTCCTGTCTTTGCATTTGTGTGGAACTGTGAAACTATGTGACTTCATCAATCATGACTTAAATGCTCTTACGGCGTACTCTGTGCAACGTCATAACCTCCATTCATTCTGTTTTAGTAACGTGTAAAAATTTGATTGACGTGTATTTACTTATGTCTTTGTATGATTTTCATTTTTTTGAATATAAACATTACTCTCTCTCTCTCTCTAACAACATAGGCTTGCTAATTTATGAATTAGTAACACGATGCACATAAGATTTGAAGCATCATAATCAGGGTTTCGGAGTCGGAGTCGGAGTCGGAGTCGGAGTCCCCCGGAGTCCTATCATTTGGCCGGAGTCGGAGTCGGAGTCGGAGTCCTATCAAATGATAGGACTCCGGACTCCGACTTAGTAGTAAAATTGTTGTAGCCTCAATAAAAGATGGCATTTTCAAAAATATATTTTCCATCATTTTATCTTCCGAGTTTCTCTAGCGACATTAATCTACATTCTAGACAAATGTCTTTATTATATTTAATCATTTGATCATTTTATACAATTAATATAACTTACTTTATACATAACTTAACAAGTTGATTAGCCTACATCAAGCATTCTAGCTACTACTATACATAATTTGTTATCCTCCAATTGATTTGATATAGACGTATAGCTATCAGAACATTACACATTTATAATCAGACGAATGATCGATTATTGATAATACGTATATGATGTTGCCTACATGTAGGCTTCTTTCTTACAGGATATAATACTTTGTAATTGTATTCTACTTATAAGCTATTGTTTTCTTTCGAGTGATTCATTGAGCAGTCTGTGATGGCTAGCTAAGATAAAATAGTAACGAATTTGATTAATAGCCGTGCTGCGCCCGAGATATGAATCGACCTTCACTCATGATAATCAAATTATTTCATTCTCCCGTGCTATCTTGAACGAACCTATTCGCTGATATGATTTGTCTTTAATTTTATTCTGTGGGAATCCCGCCACTGCCTGCCACTCCTTGAAGATGCATTGACGTCAAAAACATAGCAATCGAACATGATCAAACAGTTTGCCCGATGACTTTGTAAAACCAACGCTAAGTCAACGACTTGAATAAGACACGACTACGAATGCGAGCCGAGGTCACAAAAGAGGTGTGGTCGATCTAACTTATAAAAAATATGAACGGTAAGTTTCTCTGCACATTCAATTCAACTGACATAGTGAGTAGTGACATGGCTCCCCCAAAAAGACCTCTAAGAGGAAAAGGTGTACGAATATTTTGAACAGAAGAAAGATGAATTTACCTGCATATGCAGTACCGGTAATTCAAATGGCGATGGTTATGGCACAATAATAAGCATTAAAGGAGGAGCAGGCTCATATGCCTCTAATTTAAAGAGGCATTTACAACGGCACCATCCAATACAGTTTAAAGAGGTGGAGGCTGAGGCGGCCAATGAGTCCAAAAAGAAAAAAGACAATGTACAGACAGACATAAAAAGGTATGTAGTCTTCATATATTTATATCAAACTACAATTCTTACTATAAGCAACGTCAATTTTGTTTTAGTTTCACATAATTTAAGGACAAAGATATTTAAGTGTATGTGTTTACGATAATTTCCTATCGAATCTTGTGAATATTTTCAATTGACGTAGTAAATGCATGTATCACAACTTAAGCCTAATATTTTAACACTATATTTTATTATAACTATAAGCCTCGCATTTACGAGTATATGGAATCACGTACAGTTACTGAATATATTTACGGTATACAGTAGATAGTTGAACAGTAACACGAATGATACTAAGAGAATACAACAGAACGTCCTAGAGAACACAGTGAAAACTGTCCAAATTTATATAAAATAATATACCACTCATAAAAATGCAAAAGTTAGCGTGACATTATTACTACATTCCGTTAAGTTATCTTTATTCTCAAGACATATCAATACAATTATCTACGAAGCTTATTGATTGTGAAATATCTATGATATTTTTCAAAATAAAGCGTTTCAGATCAATATGTAGGACCTACCTGTAATAATTTCTTTGATAAGGATGACATGCATAAAACTGCCATCTCAGATACATAAAAAGACCGAATCAGAGAGTGCTGACCAAACTCGATATTGATCTCCGCTTTTATTTTTGTATATTTCGCTAAATGTTTTTGGTATAAATAAAACATGCTTTGAGATTTGTCAATAACAATCAATAACTTACAGTATGATATGAAATGGATACTCAAGAATGTTTAATTTATGGGATAACTATGGTTACTGCCACGCTAGCTTTTGCATTTTTATGAGTGGTATTTTTTATATAAATTTGGACAGTTTTCACTTTCAGTTAACTTTTCACAGTGTTCTCTAGGGCTTAGTTTTGATGAAAATGGCCTTAATAATAAAAATTGTGAGGCCAAAAATTAACATAAATTTGGAAAGTTTAAAAAAGTTGTTAAGTATGAAATATTACAATTAAGAGAAATATATTATTTACTTGATTGATATCATTTAGTAAACAACACATATTGGCATAATTTCTGCTGATGTAATAAAGGGCAAAAACATGTACAGGGTTGTTAATTACTTGTTAGTCTACTCTACATTGACTTAGTTAGGTCAAAGACGATCTGTTTTCTACATCATCACTCTACTGAAGCAGAAGTTTGGGTTAAACTTAAAAGCATGTTATGAATTGAAGTGGAAATTTGATGCTCAAAGTTATTTCTTATTAAGCCTATGGCGCACGCGCAGTATTGGTCATTTAATATGAGAATGTCTGTCAATTGTTCATTTTGCATGGTTGGTGGGACTATTCCTCTGGGGCTGATTAAGAGTAGATTACAATGATACTATGGAAGATGTGGAGGCCATTCAAGTGGCTCGTGACGCAGACATGTAAAAATGTCATTTACATAAATGAAGTTTATAGTTGCATAACTTAGAGCCAAAATTGTGAGTTGAGAAGACTGGAGAATCTTCGGTGCCCGGAGTCGGAGTCGGAGTCGGAGTCCTTAAGATTTAGTCGGAGTCCTTAAACTTTGAAAACCCGGAGTCGGAGTCGGAGTCCTATCAAAATTTTAGGACTCCGAAACCCTGATCATAATGTATGTATTAAGGAATTTATCTCGTATTTCATAATATGAATGTATTTAGGAATCATTAATGTGCATGCATTCAGGGACTAAGTCGCTTATCCACACAAATAAATGTGTATCATCATGTCATTCACTGTAGTTCTTTCATTGCGACACATAAGACAAATAAGAGGGAATCGAACCATTGTAAGTGACCTGTATCAATGTCTTGCATAATAGTCAAAGTTGGTTTGCCGATAGCTACCGTACATTTTCTCTAGATGCCCTACAACAATATGTGCTTTACATGTTTCACTATCAATGTGCATGTAAGTTGCAGGCCTACACGTAATTGAAACAACACCATTTCAAGGCAAATTTCAAAGAAAGCAAGGCAGATTTCAAACAGTGTCGGATTTGATTTCAAAGATAATTAATTTGATTTCAAAATATCTTTGGTATGATTTTAGACTATGTAAAGTTGATTTCAAAGATCTATCATTGATGTGCGTCTTTAATTGATCAATGCAAATACATCACTTTCTGCAATATATTTTGTGCAAACTAAATGAAATTTCAAGTGGAAATCTAGCGTGGATATCACCTATTATTTTACCTCATTAAAAGTTGAGAAAACAGCTGGTGAATATTCTAATGTTCCATGCTATTCTTTAATCCGATATTTTCATTGTAAGAGTATATTTCTTTAAAAGTATAACTTTCTTTTAACTATGCCTTGAAATGGTGTATTGCATAATCCGCTTTATTCGGTTTCGCCTTAATTAAGGGAATTTCACTCTATGAGGAGATTGCATCCAAGCCTATTGATTGTGGTGGCACACCTTTCTTTGTGCTAGTTTAATGATCTACAATATCTTAATACGAGGAAAACTGAGGAATTCTTTTATAAATAGGAATATTTAGTACAAGGATTAACATGTTCTGAAAGAATATATTATCTTAGCAATATTGATTTCCAAATTCATATTAAAATATATTTCAACATTTATCTTCATTGTAATTATTTAATGAAATATACTAATAGATAAAACCCGACTTTTTCTAATAAGTTGTTTATTTTGCAAATCAATTTTTATGTTGGCATTCTAAGTACTTTTCATGATAGATTTTCAGAAAAATGAATATTGTTGTTACACATGGCTTTGCGGGTTACTGATGTAGAGGAAAGATTATTCTTAAGAATTTTCAGCATTCTATTCTATGCCAGTTAATAACGGTCGTTTTCAATATTTATGTTTGTACCTCCATACTGGCCGGCATCGGCCACTCATTATCATACCCAGCCGGCACCGGTCTAAACGGTGTACCGGTAGGTACCTGCAAATCGGTTCCACCTCTGCTATGTGATAAGCATAATAGAATGAAGTGCATGCATAATAAGAATATGAATGCACCACATATTCTATTATGGAAAGTAATTTGTTATGGATGCAATAGTGATTAAGCATCTTCATCATAAACAAAGAAATTGACAGTACTAATTGTTAATCCTTCAAAGTGAATGTAGAGTGACATACGTGGTCAGCAGGTGAAAAGAGAAGACATTGTTGCACAGTAGGGTGCGGGAGAGAATGAATGTACACCAGTAGGAGCTCTGTTAGTACGACCACCAATCAGTGATTTGGAAAAGGAAACCCCATTGCTCCAGCATCAATGAAGAGGACAAAAAGGAAAAAGAAGAAACACGTGCATGACAACTCGGGAAAGCAGAGATACATTTCTGAAAATCGTAACTGAATGACCATGGCGTATATTACAAGAGTTATATAACTTTACACAGACATCTGTCAATGATAAGTGTGATGATTGTCTGTTGCTTTGTTGTTTGGTGATTCGTGCATTGTGCTATTGTTGAATGATTTAGTGTTTGCAATGTTTGATTGTCAAAGCATGATTACTGTTCGATGCGTGTCTGTTGCGAGTTAATGCGTATTGCACACAGTACAGTCTTCACACCGTATGTTGCTTTGGTCTCGATACGTGACTAATTGACTCTATGCTACATGACAATTTACAATTTCTGTTGTACATGTTCTGCGTACGTTATATTTGATATTTGAATATAACAAGCTTACATTACTTGGATTTTCTTGATCACTATCTCAACATATTTGGCGACGAGGATGCCGAAAAGCTCATCTACTACTAATATGCAAAGTTATTCTGCTCCTACTTTACTTCCGAATCCAAAGACAACTGATTGGAACTTCTTCAAGCGTCAACTGGAAAACTATTTTCTCATTTGCAATGTTGCTGGTCATGCTAAGTTGCCATTACTCTTGAACTGTCTGGGTCGTGATGGACTTGCAGTGTACGACGGTTTGCCAGAGCCCAAAGATGACTTTAACAATGCAATTATTCAATTGTAATCCTACTTCGGTGCTAGTGAGTCTATACTGCTGTATAGGAAGCATTTTTTCACTGCAAGACAATCACTCAACCGAAGTGCTACAGAATTCGCGTGCAGACTGAGACGAATGTCTTTACGGTGTGACTTTACGAATGCTGCTGAGATGCTGCGCGACATTTGTGTTGGGAGTGAACAACGATCGACTAGGGGAGCGTCTCCTTCCTGAAGATTCAAAAGTGCTGACATTCGACAAAGCTGTAGCCAAGGCAGAGATTTTTGAAAGGGCTTCTGCAGAGCGATCAAAAATGAAAGGTGATTCAACGATGCCGGTGATGCATGTTAGCTACAAAAATGCTCGAAATCGACAAGGAAGCAAAGAGAATGATGCTGGAGATGTGGTCAAATGCTACCGATGCGGATCCCGGAATCACAAGGTGGACAATGTGTTCTGCAAGGCCAAGGACGCCGAGTGCCGTTCCTGCGGAAAGCGTGGGCACTTTTCAGTGGTGTGGCGATCAAAGTGTGTTTCACAGGGAGGAGCCGAGAAGTCGATAAAACAAGGAGCTGCTTTGCGAGAAGTCAACTTGGAGATCCATAAACAAGGTGAGACCGAAGCAGAGAGTGAAGACTTTACTGTATTCTGCTGATGCGTGTGATTATGTTTGCGTTACTCTAAATGATACTTGTATTTCTTGTATTCCTGATACTGGAGCGTCGGTCAACGTTATACCTGTAGCGTTTTGTAGGTGGGAATATGAGTCGTGTAAGCAAGTTGTACGTTTGTATAGTGGCCTTAGTTTACCTGTTATAGGTCATATTTTCTTGCAAGTGACTTACGGCAATTTATGTACTACTAGAAAATTCTGGGTAGTAGACGCTGAGGATGATCACCCATTGCTTTCTCGTAAGTTATGCCTAGAGTTGGGTATATACATTAAGAATAATGATAATGTTGTTCGAGCGATAATAGATGATAGTGATAACGAAATATTTCATCGTTATGCTAATTTGTTTTCTGGATTGGGTTGCATTAATGGTGTTAACTACCGATTACGAGTCAAATCAGATGCTGTGCCAATTTCTTGTCCTGCTCGACGTTTGCCTGCAACTTTATTGAAGCCAGTGGAACAACAGATACAAAGTATGCTGAAAGAGAATGTCATTGAAAAGGTAGAGGCATCTGAGTGGAGTTTTCCGATGGTGATCGCAAGGAAGAAAAACGGGGATATTCGCCTCTGTACGGATTTCAGGTACCTCAATACTGTTTTTGCAGAGAGAACCATTCCAAATTCCCTCCGTAGAAGAAATACTGACACAATTGGCCGGTGCGAGGTATTTTTCGTTGATTGATGCGAAGTCTGGTTATTATCAGGTGCAAATTCACCCTGAATCTAGGAAATATTTGACCTTTTCTTTGCCGTTTGGAGTGTATCAATACACCAGAATGCCATTTGGTATTATCAGCGCACCAGAGATATACCAGAAAGTTATGTACTGCATTTGAAAGACTGTGATGGCGTAATTGCATACTTGGACGATGTTCTTGTCTTCGGAACGAACAAAGGAGAACACGAAAGGCGGTTGTATCGAGTTCTGGATTCGTTAGAAAACGCTGGAATCAAATTGAACAAAACAAAATGCTGTTTTTCTAAAGAAGAAGTTGAATTTCTTGGGCATCGATTTTCTGGCGAAGGCTTACAACCCAGCAATGAGAAATTGAACGCGTTGATGAAATTTCCTACTCCGTCATCCACACGGGAATTGAGATCGTTTCTAGGTCTTGCTGGTTATGCTGGACGTCGCTTTGTTGCGAATTTTGCCGAAATTACGAAGCCGTTATGGGATATAACGAAGTTGGAACAGTTCGTGTGGAATGATCAAGCTGAAACAAATTTCCGATTGCTGAAGGAAAAATTTGTCTCAAATAACATGTTTGAAATTTTTCAATATTCAGAAACAAATCGTCATTCAGGTGGACGCATCAGGTATTGGTTTAGGTGGGGTACTGCTTCAGGAAGATTTGCCTGTCATGTTCATTTCGAGATGTCCTACTGATACGGAGCAACGTTACTCGCATATCGAATTTTTGGCGATTCTGTATTGCCTTAATCGATTCAAGCCATTCATTTTTGGAAAGCCTTGAAGGTTCAGACAGATAACAAGCCATTAACATCATTTTTGAAAAAAGATATTAACAAATTGCCTGCTAGGATTCAGAAATGGATGCTGTTTCTCCAAACTTATGAATTCGAAATTGAATCCATTCCAGGAAAAGAAATTTCGTTAGCCGATGGCTTATCCAGATCTCCAATTTTCGATTTACCATCAGAAGCAGAAATTTCCAATGAAATTATTTGTTTGGTAATGAAGGATAGCCCTGTCTCTGCGAATGATATCAAGGAGGCAACATGCAATGATGATGAATTAACAGAACTTCAAACCTATGTTACTCACGGTTGGTCGAAGTCTTCGAGGGGATCTTTGCGAGCTTATTGGCCTCTACGAAATGAAATATGACGAAGCAACGACGGCCTTATGATGTTAGGATCTCGAGTTATTCTTCCATTGACCCTAAGAGATAAAGGTATGAACCAGGCACATGAAGGACATGTTGGCTCGTGTAAAATGAAAATTCTGCTACGTTCAATGTTTTTCTGGCCAAAAATGTCAGCCGAAATCGATGGTCATGTACGTGAATGTCAAAACTGCGTAAAATTATTGCGGAGGTCAAAACTGCGGAGGTTATTGAATTTTTCTCCAGGTGACAGCGTTTTGCTAATGAATAACAAAACAAAACAATTCGAAATTGCAGGAAAGATTTTAAGAAAAGCCGGACATGGGTCATGGTTTGTTGAAGTCAATGGTCGTGATAAAGTAGTACATCAAAGGTTCCTGAGGCGATACGTGCAAAAAGACAAAAGAAATGAAAATTATGAAAAATCAATAGAGGTAAAATCAAATAACATTTTGAAGTCAAATTATAATACTGTTAATTGTTACGATTTGAGACAAAACCGATTAAAAGATTATTTGCGTTTCTTTTGATTTATTTTGGGATTTAGTTGTAGGATTTTCGTTATTTTTTATTTTGAGCCCCGGGAGAATGTGATGATTGTCTGTTGCTTTGTTGTTTGGTGATTCGTGCATTGTGCTATTGTTGAATGATTTAGTGTTTGCAATGTTTGATTGTCAAAGTATGATTACTGTTCGATGCGTGTCTGTTGCGAGTTAATGCGTATTGCGCACAGTACAGTCTTCACACCGTATGTTGCTTTGGTCTCGATACGTGACTAATTGACTCTATGCTACATGACAATTTACAATTTCTGTTGTACATGTTCTGCCTACGTTATATTTGATATTTGAATATAACAAGCTTACATTACTTGGATTTTCTTGATCACTATCTCAGCATATTTGGCATAACTCGGGAAAGCAGAGATACATTTCTGAAAATCGTAACTGAATAACCATGACGTATATTACAAGAGTTATATCACTTTACACAGACATCTGTCAATGATAAGATCAACCAGGCAATTAAACGACATTCCTCATCAATGCGCCAATGATTATTGGTATCTGTCATTACATTGAAATTGTCAAAATTCAAATTAATGTCATAAATTACCCGAAAACCAAAATGAATTCTCAATTTTTTCTCGTGTCACCTTTGAATAAGAGTATATTGAATAAACGAATCACCATTTCGTTTGAGATGTAATAAACACAAATTTAGTGATCATGATGATGATTAACACTGCATCGGATTATTCAAAAACCAAGTCCACTAATCTGTTTATTGATGCTTTCACCTTAAAATTTAATGATCCGATAATGTGCTTATTAACTTAAATTTTTCTATGATTTAGCACCTTACTGAAGACCAAGCATAGTATCTAAATATACTGTCTTTGCTGAAAACGCTTAGAAATGTTCGCATTTCGATTTTTTTCCGATTTCGATTTTTTTGTAAACCAAAAAAGAAATCATTTCAAAACAGTCTGAGATTTATTTTCTAATAACGTGTAAGTGGGGGATACATGTATGACAAACGTCTCAAAATATCGGCCAATACTGAATCATATGAAAGCATATTGTGAAGTCTAATTAGAAAAACGCATTACCCCCTACTCATTCAAAAGTTTACTGTTGCGTCTGATTTTGATCAGTTGCCGTGCGCGCAAGCCACTCAAATTTGCACGACTGGGCGTTATGGTATTGCCCGTTACACTTCCTAGTCTTTCCGAAGCCGTGTTTGTTGCTGGAATACACAAGAATTGTCGGGCAATCCTGGCCAAATTTGGAAGATTCTGCAGTTGATTCTTCCAGAAGGCAAGAACGTCAAATTTCTTGTGGTCGGGTGCAGGATTTGTTTGCTCCACCAATTCGACATATCGCTGCCACTCCATCATAGCTCGGTCTTTGATGTTTTTGCTATCTGATTCCACCGGAGATCTAATTTTCATCTGCGACCACAAGGAAACACGTTGTCGTTTCTCATCAGACTTTTCTTGGCTCACTCCTGCAGTAATCACCTTCTCTTCTGTGTGAGATTCTTTCTGCATGAAGTCGACAATACGCGCGACGATAATGTTCTTCGCAACATCAACTTGTGTGGAAGAGAGAATACGTAGAAATCGTGGATCGATCGCAGAAGCGACCAACAGAATTGGTTGTTCATTACCAGGTGTCACTTGTTCAATTCTGGATTTCATCGAGTTCAATATTGTGACTTTGAATGAAGTCAAGGCGGTGGGGACGTCGATAGATCCAATGAGTTCAGTCAGGGTTGACAGTAGAGACAGGATAAGATTGATCGAAGGAGACAGTTCACAACACAAGTCACGAGTAACTTCCTCGAATGGTGCCAACAATTATGTCAAGGTTTCGAGTAATTCCTACTCACTGTTTTGGAGAATCGGTGGAAGATTGCGTGAATTCCGAATTTCGAGCAATGAGCAATTGATTTCTTGACGATTTTCTATCATCACTGACCAAGTATAGAAAGATGAGTTCCATCGTGTTGGAACATCTTGCGGAATTCTTTGAACCGATTTTCCAGATTCTTGCTGCAGATTATTTAGAAGTCGAACTCCAGGATTGCTACGATGGAAGAAGCCAGCTATTGCTCGACAAGATTTCCGAAGATCATTAGCTGCCTCACAGGCTTTGAAGGAGTCTTCAATACACAATTGTAGTGTGTGAGCCATGCAAGGCATCCAAGGAATTCCAGTCAATTCAATACCTCGTCGAACATTGCCAGCGTTGTCGGTCACTCCAGCTTCGAATATCTGATCTTTAACATCGATGGACATTTCTTCCATTAATCCACGCAGACACTGTGATATCGTTTCTCCAGTATGGTCTATATCCGACGAATTGAAAGGTTCAACTCCGATGCAATAGGAATGTAGCCGGTAGTCGGCGTCGATAGAAGATGCAGTCACTTCTAAGAAACTCTCATGATTCTTAGCGTCGTAGAAATCGAGAGTTATTGCGTATGACGGGAAATCATTCTCTTGGAAAAAGTTCTGCATTTTCACATCGATTTCTCGTTCCAACGTCGGAAGCACAGTGCGCCACATTTTGATCTCACTAGGAATGTCATATCTGTCGTTCAAGCATTCGACAAACTTGCGAAAATGTTCATTTGCGACGAAACGAATAGATAGATATCCCTCAGCGATAGTTTGAGCAAGTAGACGATCGAGCTTTTGAGCTTTGGCACTACCATGTGGATACTTGTGAGGAACCCCAAAAGAAGTTTCGATGGTTGATTGACGAGATGGAGATGGCTCTCTTTTCACCGCCTTCTTTGCTTTCTCCTCTGACATCTCCTGCTGCAGATCGGAGTAGATTTTCGGATGATTGTCTTTCAAATGTCTGAACATATTGGTAGTCGATTCATCCTTCACCTTTACACTCGGATTCCTACAGCCACCTGTGAAACATTTCGCTGACGTCTTGCAATTGTCTAAAGTAAAATAACGATGTATTTGTGATTTCTGTTTAGTGGACATAACGACGGTAGGGGGAGCGTAGAATGCCGAAATTGACTACAGCATAGGCCTCTCGATCGAAGGCGATCATGATAACAATGTCTAACTTTAAACCAATCAGCGTCCCAACGAGTTTCGTCACCTGCTGCTCACCCTAAATCAGCTATTTTTAGCTTCCTTAAGAAATAGTGCACGGAGTCAAGGACAATGCCAACGCCGCTGACTCGTAGTTTCAACCACAGAATTGGCTTCAACCGTTGGTTGGCTTCAACTGACATCACAGATTAGACACACAATAAACCGTCTGAGCCGATTCTGGCTGACAGCAGTAGCAGTCTAGCACAGCAACTTGTTTGATGATCAAGTAACCATCCTACATGTAGCTAGCTGGGAGGAATCACAGAAAATTTCAATTAAGAAATCGTTCTCGTGTACATGAAATGAATTGGGTTTGACCACTTCCCCTACCTGAATTAGGAAATGTAACATCTATTTATCAAAACGAAAAAATCGAACTGAAAATCGCGATCTCTTTTGATTACCGATTGATTTTCGATTTTTCAATTCCGATCGATTTAAATCGCCGCACCCTATACAATAGTCTCACTTCTATATTTCAGACGCTGCCAAACAACGACGTCGCATGGAGCGCAAAATGGTGAAGAGACAAATATAAAAAAATTGCAAGAGGAATAAAAACGCTGCTGTGTTTTTCTTCTGAACAAAAATATATTGGTGACATATGAGTACTTGACTGTGTAGAGGTTTTTGGTAATGTCTATGATGATTGTAGTAAGGTAAATCACCAAAGTAAGTTATTCTAGTCTCTAACAGCCCAGAGAGAGAGAGAGTTTTTAGAACACCGTCTTGTCTCGCAGTCAGTGAAGTTGTGTTATTATTATCATCAGCTTTACATTCGCCAAGTGACAGGATGGGAAGGTAATTAAGATAAGGCGAAGAGATTACAAGTGGAAAGTGAAGTAAAAAGAGGTGTTAAAATCAAGGAGAGCAGCAGCTGTACACCATCTGTTAGCGTGCATCGCAACTAAGGCTGATTGATGACACCGCTGCAGTACTCCCCTCCCAGCCTTTACGTCAGTGAAGGCGATGCCGTAGTAGAATGGAGATGTTCATCCTGGAACGTATAGCGAGCGGGAGATTGTATGTGCCGGCCAGAGCGCGTGGTCGGAGTAGGAGTGTCAGCACTTGATCTATCTAAGTGGGCGGGCTTGAGGCGGTCGATGGATATTGTCTCTGAGCGGCCTTCTTTGGAGATATAGTAAAATTTATCGCTCCGACTGAGGATAAGATAAGGTCCGTCGTACGTAGGTTGAAGCGGCTTGCGCACAGCATCGTGTCGCATGAAAACATGACTGCATGTTGTCAATTCGCTAGGAAAGAAAATTGGCTTGGACTGAGGGCGTCAGCTCTGGCTTGGACGGGGCTGTCAGCTCTCGCATGAATGACTGAAGATGTGTGACGTAATCACAAACGGCCGTTCCGTTTGCATCAGGCTGTGACTGAGAATGATCACTGCTGAGGAATTGACCAGGTAAACGCAATGCGGTGCCGAGAGTCAATTCAGCTGGGGAGCAATTAATGTCGGTTTTGACAGCTGACCGCAAACCGAGCATAACGATAGGCAAATTGTCTGTCCAGTGCTGCGGAGGGCGGTTGTGACTTGAGGGCGGTTTTGAGCTGGCGATGTAGACGCTCCACCATCCCGTTTGACATCGGATGATACGCCGTTGTTCGAATGCGAGTACATCCCAGAAGTTGAGTGAGGTCAGTAAATAAAGCAGACTCAAACTGTCGACCGCGATCAGTTGTGATGATCTCAGGAACGCCAAACATGGAGATCTAGCGCTCCACGAAAGCGCGTGCAACCGTTGATACGGTGATGTCCTTTATAGGGATAGCTTGAGGCCATCACGTGAAACGGTCAATGCAGGTTAAGATGTAAGTGTAACCGTTGGAGGGAGCAAACGGTTCGACAAAATCAATGTGGACGTGACGAAAGCGATCGTCCGGTACTGAAAACGTGCCGATGGGAGCACGAGTATGGCGGTTGACCTTCAACCGTTGGCAGGGGATGCAGGCGCGAGTCCATTGTCTGATATCGCGTTTCATATCAGGCCAAACAAAGCGCTCGGATACCAGTTTGATGCTGGGCTTGATGCCAGGATGTGCGAGACCGTGAATAACGTCGAATATTCTTCTACGCAAGACAATTGGAATAAAGGGGCGAGGTAAACCAGTAAAGAGGTCACAAGTCACTGATCGAGTAGACGAAGGAATGGGAATGTCTTGCAATTGTAAGCCAGTGTCATGCTTGTTGCGGTAACTTTGCAGGTCGCTGTCTTGTCGTTGAGCGTTGGCGATTTCTTCATGAGTAGGGCAGGAAGGACGAATGATGGCTGAGACTCCCACCCGTGATAAAGCATCAGCAACAATGTTATCCTTACCGCTGACAAGTCGAATGTCACAAGAAAACTGCAAAATATAGTCTAGGTGTCGGACTTCTCGCGGGGAATGTCGATCAGCAGACGTGGAGAGAGCGTAAGTGAGTGGCTTATGGTCAGTCAGTACGGTGAAGGTCCGACCTTCTAATCAATGGCAAAAATGGCGAATTGCAAGGTAGATGGCCAGTAGCTCTCTGCCGAAAGTGCTGTACCGAGACTCCGTGTCGGATAGTTTCCGTGAAAAGAATGCAAGCGGTTGAAGTTCACTGTCTGTCAACTGTTGCAGAGACGCACCAACAGCGAGGTTAGACGCGTCGACGGCGAGTACCAACTGTAAAGATTGATCGGGAAAAGCCAGACAAGTAGCGCTGGTGAGGGCACGTTTGGCGTCGTTGAAGGATTGTTCAGCTTCGGAGGACCAATTCAGGAACTTGGATGCGCCTTTGAGCAGATTGGTTATGGGCTGTAGAAGACTTGCACATTGAGGGATAAAGTGGCGGTAAAAATTGATCATGCCGAGGAATCGACGGAGTTCAGCTATCGAGTTCGGCTGGGGAAAATTCGAGATAACAGTGACCTTGCCTTCGAGGAGCGCTATTCCTTGACAGTCGATCTTGTGTCCCAGAAAGGTAATTGATGAGACACCGAAAACACACTTAGACGGGTTCAGTATGAGTCCGTACTCATCAAGGCCTTGAAACAGCATTCTGAGATGGGACTGGTGCTCTTCCGGTGAGGAGCTAGCGACTAGCAGGTCATCAACGTAGGCAAATACAAAGTTAAAACCACGTAAAATTTCATCAATGAAGCGTTGAAATGTCTGTGCTGCGTTGCGTAGACCGAAGGGCATCCTGGTAAACTCGAAAAGACCGAAAGGAGTTGTAACTGTTGTCTTCGCAATACCATCAGGTTCGACAGGAATCTGATGATAGGCACGAGTCAAGTCGATGGATGAGAACACAGTCTTACCTTTGAGGTTGGACGAAAAGTCTTGGATATGGGGAACTGGGTACCGGTCAGGTACAGTCAAATGGTTAAGAGCGTGGTATTCACCGCAAGGGCGCCAATCGCCAGATTTCTTGGTGACCATGTGCAGAGGAGAGACCCAAGCGCTATCGGACGGAGGAACGATACCCATTTCAAGCATGTGCTGGAACTCCTCTTAAGCACAACGCAAACGGTCCGGTGCTAAGCGGCGAGGGCAAGTGAAAACTGGAGGGCCTGTAGTGCGGATGTGGTGAGTCACATTGTGTTTGGCAGCGTCTTCATGCAGGGAGTGATTCTTTAATCGAGGAAACTGGCGTAGGAGAGTCAAATAAGGACATTGAGAGGCAGGCGCAGACGGATGAGTCAGGAGAGGACTGAGCTGCTGAACACTGTTGGCCATGGTGCCAAGAACAAAAAGGTTTGTAAAGCTGTCCAGAAGGCGGCGGTAGTTCAGGTCAATCAGGAGTTGGAAGTGGCTGAGGAAGTCAGCTCCGATGATAGGATGAGTGACATCAGCTATCACGAAAATCCACCGAAAGGTACGCCGTAGTCCCAAGTTCAAGGTCAACGATCGCTGGCCGAAGGTTGAGATGATGGAGTGATTAGCTGCGAAGAGAGGTTCATCACGGAAGCCATTTCGACGATCAGCAGTCGTAGGAGGAAGGACACTGACCTCAGCACCACTGTCGATCAGGAACTTGGTGCCAGAGTAGCGGTCCCAAACAAAAAGTCGACAGCTCGGAAATGGAGGGCCCGTGGCAGCCGCCACCTATACTGCCGGTCCGAGGAGTTTCCCGATTGGAAGCTGCAGGGCTTAATGCACTTCTCAGCTGCAGTGCTGTATCTTCGGTGAAACCAGCACACATCAGGACGGTCGCCAACAGGACGATTAGAACGGTCCCGGGACTTAGAACGCTCACGTGAGTTCCTAGTAGTGCACAAGGAGGAGATGCGTTCAGCGAATCGGTTCATTGTCTACTCCAAGCGATCCAGTCGGTCGCTGAGACTGTCAGGGCGGTTAACTGAGGCGACTGCGGCGTGGAGTGGAACTGGAGCGTCGAGAATTCGATCAGCTATGTCTCCAACATCTTCGAGTGGCACGGAGTCCTTTGAGGCAGCGAGAATGGATTGAGCGTGGAGAGGGAGTCTCTGAACGAAGAGTTGCCGCAGAAGTCCTTCATCGAAGTTGCGGTGACCCATCAGGTGACGTATGCGGCGCAGGAGTTGCGAAGGCTTACGATCACCAAGCTCCTCCTCGCTGAGTAGCTGACGCAACCGTTTGTGTTCGGAGACTGAGGTTCGCTTGATGATGGCAGCCTTCAGCTCATCATACTGATCGGTCATCGGGCGAGAAACGATCAGGTCGCGAACTTCTTGAGCGATCTCTTGAGGGAGTGTGCGGATGATGTCGCCAAACATAGTTTCCTGCTTGGTAACTCGACAGACATCGAATTCCGCCTCGCAGAGTGAGAATCACGGCTCGATGTCGGAGGACCAGAAGGAAGGTACCTTCACACTTAAAGCGGCGAGTTGAGTTGGGTCGGTCATGATTTTTAGTTGGGCGCTAATTTGTAGAGGTTTTTGGTAATGTCTATGATGATTGTAGTAAGGTAAATCACCAAAGTAAGTTATTCTAGTCTCTAACAGCCCAGAGAGAGAGAGTTTTTAGAACACCGTCTTGTCTCGCAGTCAGTGAAGTTGTGTTATTATTATCATTAGCTTTACATTCGCCAAGTGACAGGATGGGAAGGTAATTAAGATAAGGCGAAGAGATTACAAGTGGAAAGTGAAGTAAAAAGAGGTGTTAAAATCAAGAAGAGCAGCAGCTGTACACCATCTGTTAGCGTGCATCGCAACTAAGGCTGATTGATGACACCGCTACAACTGTTTTATTTATCCCGATCATTAAAGCACACGGGAATTAGGTTTTCGGGAAATCCAAAACATTATAATATTGACTGCAGGGAAAGAGAGAACATTTGAAAATGTCATTTTCTTTGAAAATATGTAGAAAATTATTTGAAGAAGAATATTTTTCTCTATGATAATCCTCAAGCACCATGATAATTAGGACTAACATGTATACATGTAGTTAACTATTTAATAAATGCGCAAGAAGTCCTCATTAATCGTAAAGGACCATAAATCCAGAATCGTTCAGAATTTTATTCGGGTAATACGATAGAAAATCCTGCAAGACTTGACCTTTAAAATCCTTAACGAAATTTATACCGGATTTGTTCGTTTAGCAAAAGGTTCCATAATATAAAGGGTTCAAAAGAAAAGATTCTTCGGGTACTTCCAAGCGATTATTATTGCGTGTGACCAAATGTGACCGATGTGACGAAAAATGTGTCATATTTTTAAACTATACAATCATTATCGTCATTAAAACACTTTTTAATCAAACCAAGTTTAATATGATATTATCTTCTTGCCAATGATATTCTTGAACAAAACATGCTGAAAAGTATTCGTAAAATCAATTTGAATTATTCTCATCAAGTACTCGCCCTATGTGCATGATTTATGATGATTCATCATCAGTCACATCGGTCACATATGTGACCAAATGTGACCGATGTGACGAAAATGCGTCGGGCACATTTGGTCACATATTGAACACAGTTTGGTTAACAGTGTATATGCAAGACAATTATTGAATAATTATACTTTTTTAAAACGTAAAACTAAGACAATCGCGTTTCATAACCCTTTCTGTAATCGTGTACTGTATCGTGTACTAGCTGGCCTGTATTTTCCACATTAGAAATGTGCTACTGAATCTACCTTCTTTCGTATGCTATTTGATGGAGTGTCCAAACGAGAGCGGATCCTGGTAGAACAGAAATGCTTCGAGCTGCAGGTGGCTCGCTTCGTTTTGCATCAAGTTCTGAAAGTCCTGACGACTCATCGGAAGACCACCTTCCTATATGTATCATAACGCCGATAACCTCACGCTGAAGATATATCTTCAACAATGCTGCAGGGCAAACACTCTGAGCATCAGCGAAGGAAGCAAAGAATGCTTTTTCTCTCTGATTCTTGACTTTAGTTGCTCAGATGTTGATGGAAGATATCTATTTACGTCGCCGTCGCTTAATTGTTTTATAAGTCGATAATAACAAGACAACTCATGAGAATGTGCTTCTTCTCTTCTTGTGAGAATCGATGCTTGCTTGCATTGTTGCGGATTTCGTGATTAATTTAGGGCCGCAAACATGACAGTTCTGTTGCCGTTTCTAACAATGGCAAACATTTTTCCTGGCTAAGATGGTTAGAAAGGTGCTTGTAGATGATACGTTTTACATTTGGTGATGAACACAGTGACACCTCCAGCAAACTATACGCTGAACGGACAGCAGGTATTAAGTCAATATTGGGCTTGGGTTGATGAAGGGCGGGTTATTCCTCGGGTAGAAGGTCGCAGGGTTCTTCCTCGGGTAGAAGCTCGCAGGGTTCTTCCTCGGGTAGAAGTTCGCAGGGTTCTTCCTCGGGTAGAAGTTCGCAGGGTTCTTCCTCGGGTAGAAGTTCGCAGGGTTCTTCCTCGGGTAGACGTTCGCAGGGTTCTTCCTCGGGTAGAAGCTCGCAGGGTTCTTCCTCGGGTAGAGGCTCGCAGGGTTCTGTCTTAGGTAAAATCAGGGTTCTTCCTCGGGTAGAAGCTTGCAGGGTTCTTTATCGGGTAGAAGTTCGCAGGGTTCTTCCTCGGGTAGAAGTTCGCAGGGTTCTTCCTCGGGTAGAAGTTCGCAGGGTTCTTCCTCGGGTAGAAGTTCGCAGGGTTCTTCCTCGGGTAGACGTTCGCAGGGTTCTTCCTCGGGTAGAAGCTCGCAGGGTTCTTCCTCGGGTAGAGGCTCGCAGGGTTCTGTCTTAGGTAAAATCAGGGTTCTTCCTCGGGTAGAAGCTCGCAGGGTTCTTCCTCGGGTAGAAGCTCGCAGGGTTCTGTCTTAGGTAAAATCAGGGTTCTTCCTCGGGTAGAAGCTTGCAGGGTTCTTTATCGGGTAGAAGCTGGCTTAGAATGTCAGATTTCTGCTCGTGTGCTTCCAATCTAGCTGCCCATTGCTTGCGGCATCAGTAGAAAAACAGCGATATTGTCATTCCTTCACGTATATTTGAAGATTTCACATAAGTCAATAATTCGTAGCATGATGTATGATCTATACAAATAATGCAAATAATCGCGTCCAGTAAATGTGCATTGAGTGAAAATGACACACCATGAGAAAAGAATAATAATCTTTTAGTCAATTAGTTTTGTGCATTCAATTTTCCAAAAACGCAAACATCATTTCTTTTTCATAGGTTTAAAATATAGAAATTTCTTTATCTGCAACGAAGAATATTAGGAAGTTCCAGATCCCAGAAGATGCTAACACCGTTAGAGCAACAAGGATGAATCTGTAATAGTTTCTAAATGCACTAGTTATTGAAATCAAAGCTGGCAATCCGCATAGAAAATTCAAAATCACAATGCCTGCAAGCCGAAAAACTAATTTCAACGTTTGTTTTACCCGTTTCTGATCTTTCCCACATAACTTTTTTTGCTTTCGACGTGCAATGATAACTCCAATAAATATCGCAATATTTTCAGCTGCTAAAACTATGAAGAAGACCACGCTGAGAACCACAGTCGCTGTTAGATAAGACTGATGATATATACCCAAATCGCAAACGACAAGATAATACCCTAAATCACGCAAACCATAGGCAAATACTGGGTAAACAACGTAAAATCCGAATATTAACGAAATTGCAACACCATTGAATTTAATCACTCTACTGTTTGTTGATATAATTTTGTGTCTAAGTGGGTAGAAGATTGCAATTGCAGCATCAAGTGACAAGCCTATCAATGAGAAAAGGAATATTGTGTAACTGACGCTTGAAAATTGAAATCCTAAAACGCAAAATAAGCGTGTGGACGGAAGCACGAACCTATAGAATAAGTAAAACATGACACACAAAGCAACTAGAGTATTGGTTACATTTGTATATAATACGTACGCAAACTTCCGTTTCTTCAATTTGCCGGTTTGTTTTAAATATATTGCAGAAAATATATTTGTAGTTACACTTACAAAACAAACACATAAAAACACAGGATGCACTATTGCATAATATGAACACGATAAACTTGCAGTACTTTCATCTCGCTGTTCATCCCCATAAACGGCTGTTTTTCTGTAAGGACCTACGTAAGCAATGACCGGAGTAATACAGAAGAAAAGTTCGACATTCGTGGATTCTTCTGGTGTCCACTCCTTCTTCAGAGTGCCTCCTAAAATAGACAATAGATTGAGTCAACTGATATTACACCAAAGGTTCTCATTAATAAATATAGACATTTCAATAACTCCAAGGTGCGACTAAATGCGGTATCCACAATTATCATATTAAGTGATGCTTTGGAGGACAATCATTACCGGCGCAGTTGCCTTGTGGTAGAATGTTCCCCCTACGTCAGGGAGACATGGGTTCAAATCTAGGTCGGGTCAAACCTAAGACTTTAAAAATAGTTACACCCTGCATTCTTGCTAAGCACACAAAGCTATATCTTGATATTGTGGAGGATATCCATAAAATACTAGGCTACTGTTAACCAGGCACGTTATGTTTAAATTCGATTATCACCTAAAAACTTCTCCAGTAAAACTGGTTGCAGTTTCTCGTTTGCATAGTTCATGTTGTCGAGAAATGTAAATTTTAAAAAAATTCATCGGGCTATTTTCGAGAAAATTCAAATTTTGCATTTTTAAATTAGAATTAGAAAATTAGAATTTTTTCATAAAAATTTCTCCAAAGAAGCTGTTTGCATTTTTTGAACATACATGCAAATACTTGAGAAATATTAATCCTACAAATTTTCATCGAGCTATTCCCGAGAAAATTCTAATTCTGAATTCCTTACAGGAGAGATTCTATTAATTTTTGAATTTCTAACCAATAATATTTTCTAAGCATCTTGCTTCTGTGGTTGCAATTGATTGTATTTGTCATAACTTGACTTGCTTGATATTTTAAGCTACTGGTTTGATCACTTTATGATTTTTAAAGCAAGTTAAAAATGCATTCTACATGTATATGGCGAGGTACGGACTCTCAAATTATTGGATTGATTTCTGAGCTGGATAGGTTTCTTTCATGCCTTGTATTGTTGCGTACAACATTTCAATACCGAAACATTTTCTTCTTTGCGCGAAAAGATCTGAGAAAGTTACAACATCCGGTACATTTCTTAGTTCCTTTGTCGCACTAGTTAAGTCTCTTTTACTGCATCAATAAACAATCAAAATAGCAGTCATTTTCTGACCTGATATATATATATATCAAATCTCAGCAGACGCAACCACCACGAGACATGCTTCGGCCTGTTGGGCCTCATCAGTCGTGGGTAGGTTTGAACCAGCGACGTTGGAGCTAGAGGACGTGCAAGCATACCCTCTAACCACAAGGCCAACGGACCATCTGTTAAGAGCGTGAATTAGCCAGGAAGGCACTGCTTTAACGCAGGCGCGTGGAGGGCGGACTGCAATCTGCAATCACTTAATACCGCATCCGAGATTGAGGCGCTTCACGCAGGCGCTACTCATTACATGTTTAGACAGATGGTCCGGTGGCCTTGTGGTTAGAGGGTATGCTTGCACGTCCTCTAGCTCCAACGTCGCTGGTTCAAACCTACCCACGACTGATGAGGCCCAACAGGCCAAAACATGTCTCGTGGTGGTTACATCTGTTGAGATTTGATAAATTTATCAATTGCCAGGTTACTTGTCTAAATATATATATATATATATATATATATATATATATATATATATATATATATATATAATGAAATTAAAATTGAAAACACGACTTTTACTTATAAGCATGAGCGCTTTCTTTTCTTCAGATGCTTTATAAGTAATGAGATTTAGATAACATGCTATTTACAAAATTTGAAATATACATCATAGAGTTAGTCATTGGAAATAACATGGAAATTTGGAACATATCTTCAAAGTCATTGGATTATGTACAGCATAGATTTCTGTTGAGGGTAAGATACATGTAATTAGGTCGAATTGAGTGATGGATCAAAAAATTCTATGAAATATCGTTCTTTGTTTTTTCTCTCTACATCACAATCAGAAAACATCTTATAAAAAGAGAAAATAGAAAAGATCTTCGTCCACATGCATCTAAATGTTCACTTACACTTATTACAATAAATTAATGCTCATTTCTGTGTCATATACTTCTCTATTATGTGTCGTTATAGAGCTCTACATGGTTTTTGTTTTACATCATTGTTCACAGTTTGTCTGCGTTTTACTATATTAATTCGCTTATAATGTATTTTTGTTGGTTTCAGACATCAAAATTTAGGAGTAGAATATCCTAATGAACCTCATCTACGATTGTTTTGAATACCACTGGATATGATTGTTATTATCCATTGTATTCAAGATTTAAACTTGTTTGAGGTACAATCAACCTGAATCCCGATGTCTACGTTTACAAAATTGACCTTCAGTGGACTCAATCTAGATAAGTTTCATCATCTGAGTAGTTGTTATTGCTCATTGCATGTGGTTAGGTAAAGGCAAACCAACGCAGATCTCGCGGACTGGATTCGGCCACCACAAATCGACTCGCTACATACGGTGAATACACTACGGACCGAAGTCGACCAGCCGAATCTGGGCCGACTTAGGGGCGTCCGGACACGTCGCGTTCGGGCCAAAATTGTTCGGCCGACTTTCCGTTTGCACAGGGATAGGGCCTATGCGGCTCGGAAACATAATTTTTGAGACTGTCACATCCATGGAATGATATATAATGAATAAGAATAGAATGAAGGTGTCTGCAACCTACAATAAGTTTATAGAAATAATAACTACCTCAAATAATTTGCAATGAATGCTTGGTATTGTCATGTGCATCATTCAAGAAGTAACAGAGTTCAAAATGATGAACGAATTTGTAGCATGAAGAACTTTAAAATTCGTTGGCTGCACGACTGTTGAATTGTCATGAAAATAACTTTAAAACTTTGCAAGAAAATAAATTCTAAATATTGAAATGATACCACAATTCACTCCAATGCAAACTTTGGAAATCACCATGCAAATCATGACAAACCATTGAAAATTGCCACAAAGTTAATGTATTTTATGACAAATTCAAAAGTAAACAATAATATTTTTCTCAGGTAGAGAGGAATCCACCACAGAGCCTGAACACAACCGCATGGTATCGACAAAGCAAAACTTGAAAGAGACTAAACTGAAATCGATCAGGGAGAATTCAGATAACAATCGGATTAGCAATTATCGACAGCATTGATTTTAAGCCTTGCTCTGAACTCTCAAATCAACTAGTAGAAAGTTGGTATCATCCATGATTCTCATGAAACGCATTTGATCTGCAGTTAAGCATGCTTTATTAACATATTTATGCGAGTAGATGAAAGAGAAGCATCTGGTAGGCACCATACAGGTTTGGTAGGCGCCGCCAAACAGTAAAAAACGCTATACCAAATAAAAAGCAATAAAGCATTTGGTAGCAAGCATTTCATTGGTTTGGCAGAGCATGGTTTACAGTGTACATCGTCTCAGACACGAGTACCCGCGCATTGCAATTATCTCAAACGTTGAAACAGCACGAGAAACAGTATTTTTACTTCATGAAATAGATTTCATTGACAAGTAGAATTCGCGCAGTTCCTGGTCAGTCAAGAATACATGTAATCAAGATTAATCGTGAGGAATCGATGAACTGCGCCTGCCACTGCAGCTGCATGAGAATAAATGATAGTAATTGAAGAAAGAAAGCAAAACAATGGAACTTACTGTTTAGCGCACATACTGGAACAGCACAAATCTCAATGACAAATTGTTTTGTTCTCGGATCCTCTACTATGCAAATTGGATCTGACACTCGAAAAGGCCATTTTGGGCTGTTCCGGCAATAATCCTTTGGATTCGTTGTCCTGTAGTCAAAAAGGTCACCGCTGAAGTGAGGTTGTTTGATACTTACTACCATTTCCCCGTAAGGCGATGGCAACCTGTTTGGTCTCTGATCTGAAAACGCGAGCATGAATAGTGGACAATTATTTTTTGTTGCAAAAATTGAAATTCATTCGGCAAAAGAAATTTTCACTTGAGACTGGCAAAATCTATACTGATTCATACCACACTGTAAACCGTAGACCGACAATTATCCTACATAATTACTGACAAAATCAACCGACGATTGTCACCTCCAATATCCTGCGATATCCAACGAATTTGTAGGTTCTCCACCGACATCGAAACAGATGCTTTGTATGCAAATTAACTAAACAAAAACTGTTGAATATTGATTGATTTTTTCGATTAGTGAATGCTTGACTTTTGGGCAATCTGTGTTATTGTGTGGCAAAACCATGATTTATTTTGACATAATTTAATTAATTACCTACATTTTTGATAAAATTTAAGCTATAATTCATTGCTATTCTTTTTGTCGCTTTATGTCAGATATTGTAGGTGTTCAGTTGCAATCATCCTACAAGAAGTAACAATGACCGACAAAAGATTTTGTAGGATGCAAGTCTGTCAATTGTCAGTCAATGGTTTACAGTGCACATAATAAGTTTTAAAGTTAAATTGTTTCAACATACATGTAGCTCGATAGATATTCACAATGTTGGCATTTTTACGACTTATTAAACTTTAGAGCACCTGAAAATGCAAACAAATAGCATCAGAAACATTTTACTTGAAAATTAAGAAAAAATATTTTCCATGCTAATTACAAAATTCAAGATTTAAATTTTCTCGAAAATAGCTCGATGAAAATTTTCGTGATTTATATTTTTGAACTGCCCCAATATATTATGTTCAGAAACAGCAAGCAGTTTTCTGGAGAATTTATTCAGGCGATAATCGAATTCACACCCACCGCGATCGGCCTGCAATTGGCCTACTATTGAAATTGTGAATTTCACTTTTCTTTTCTTCTGTTTTTGCACAAACTTTAATACTTCATATTCAATACTAAGATCATTCTCATCTGTTATTTTCGGTTGTCACTCACAGAGTTCATTGTGTGTTCTTTCATCAATTGACATTCTTTAGAAATTATAAATTAGTGAAATTCATGATGTAGCGTAATGTGTAATCGCATAGAACTTCTTCCACCAAACTGCATGTATAAAGAAACTACATATGCGGAAAATTAAGAAATTGTCTTTGTTATCTTCAGACTTATTCCATTAAATTGTGAATTGCATGACTTCGATAAATTCGTGTCCGTGGTTCTACATTATTCTGATGACTTAAAATGTCTGACGAATATTCAAAAAATCATATCAGTATATTCAATACATTATTATTAAAATTGCATCAAGTAATTGATAAAACCTCACTCTTTACATGAACTTTTAAATCAGCTTTTCATAAACTTGTAAATTTTGAATATGATTACCTATTCATAGGATTACCTATTCATAGGATTACCTCAGAACAGTTAATTACCTGAGCTTGTCCATATAAATCCTGCATTGAACAGCTTCACACTTCTCCACGGCACGCATTTTTTCCCACTCGCTGAAACGCTTTCGAAACCATTGTAGGTATATCCCATGTAGTCTTTGATGCAGCCTAAAATGTGTAGGTGTACTTTATTTACTCTTTATTACTCTCAAAAGTGATTCAATTTTGACAAAGAAGATTTCTGATTATAATCATGGAAGTTCATAGACAGCAAAGGCTATCCTAGCATTTTTTAATCGGTCGGATATTCTTCAATCTGGACAAATGCAAATAAAACACTTTGACGCATCCCAGTCTAAGAACTGATGCCAACTTTTTACAGTTCAAGAATCATCAGATGGGCAGCGTTATTTGTAATCGGCGATAACTACGTGTCCCAAATGAGTTATGTCTAACCTTCTGAGCGCCGAAGCCAAATCTGTGACACAGTTCCAACTCTATCCATGGCGTGCAGTGCACGCTGTTCCCTTATAAATGCAGCTCACTGTATACTGAGTGAACAATGGGAACATAGGGCACGTCATGGCTAGGTGAACACCTTCACAAGTGCCCGCATCAACCGTTCGTCATCGGGGCTCAAGAGGCTAAGTTCATGTTAATTTTAAATAACTTGATCCATTATACACATTGTCATTCCACGCACTTCTCAGCGGAATCGATACAAATTCAACTTCGCTTTTCTAAACAAAGTCCTCCGCCTTCGATGAGAATTTCTACATTTTACAATCGAATTCTTCATTTAACCCAATTCGGCCCAATTATAAACCTAAGCCCGCCGAACAACGCATTTGTGACTTCGTTTTAGCGAAATTTAAAAATTTTCATCAATAGTCGACGGATCACAGAAGGTCAGATGTGTGACTTATTTTGAAAATTACCTTCTTCGAAGATTTGAAAATTTTACATTTTTTCCAACATATTACGTTTTGATGGCGTCTGACGAAACGCATCGATTTTCTATATGAAAACAAAATATTGATCATCTACTCTACCGTAGACATCTAATGCAGCACTTGAATATAAGGAATCAATTTATGGGTTTCTGGAAGTCATTCTTCTTTGAAGGTGTAGTTCGGCCAATTTCAGAACCGAATTTTATTCCTGAATATCAAAGTATTCAATCACTACGACGATTTCTAACCACTGTATCTCTCATCTACTCGCTGGTTTGCCTGCAAATTCATGTCAAAGATTCATGATGACGTCACAGCTGCCGACAACTAGACAGGAAGTTCGCTATGGTTGACTGATAGAGGAACCCTGTAGTATGCAAGCAAGCAAACCTCTGAATGACCCTAAGGTAATTAGATTATTCTTGAATGAGATGAGATGTATCCGATGATAACAAAATGAAGCACATGTGGCTGATCACGATTCTACACAGTCACGCCTACGACAGGCACAATACGACAAATAATTGTTCTAATAATTGACAAATAACTCTCAAGTAGTATTGGAGAACATAGAAAATATAATGTGAGTTTTATTGTTGATTTCATTTCTAGGTACTGTTCAATTCCTCAAATTCGGTAGTTTTGAATCCTGATGGAAGCTTTAATGCATCTATAGCGCTTAAAATTACGCTTGGTTGTGGTTCGATCGGCATTTATATTATTCCTAATTAAGCAAAATATCGTGAAAATTGGTGCTTGTCTGAATGCGTTTATACATTGATGTCTGAAGACCACTTTGGCACTAGACGATTGATGTCTGCAGATCTGTTTGACAGTAGACAAATAATGTCTGCAAGACGTTTTTTGGCAGTAGACAATGCGTGAGAATTCTACTGCCAAATTTTATGGGATTTCCGTAGAAAATGATCACTCGGGATGCTACGAACGATTTGTAGCAGTCATAAATTATTCTCTCATTAAGGCGATTTGTTTGCTTTCGGCCATCGAACTTCAAACAATCATTGCAGAAATTGAAGCCTTGGTTAATTCACGACCTTTTGTTTATGTCGATGCTGACAGAGATGACCCAAGACGATCTGTTCCAAGGATTTTCTATTATTAAACGAATTATCTCAACACGAATACGATAGAATCTCAATTTCAACCAAAATATGAGGTCTCACATATTACACGCGTGATACCAAATCCTGACGAGTTTCGCAAAAGCAATTAAGGAAGAAAAAAGTCAAAATAAAGAGAGTAGACAAAGCGAAAGAAGTGCAAGTGGAAAATTGATCAAATGTTTTCCAATAATGTAGAAGATAATGAATGACAGCTACCTACATGGTTCGCAAAGTTACGTACATTGTGACAGCATGCTGTGTTATGTAATGCAAACACACTGTATACCGGTACAGTACGTTGCGATAACATTATGCCAGATATTTAAGGTCTTAGGTCTTAGGACAGGAGCAATTTAAGCATTTTTCCAACAGATGGAAATACGTTCTCGATGTCCTCTTAACATGCCTAGTAATTTTCCTCAATTTCTCATCTTTGTACATATATTTATTTATTAAGCTCACGCACGCTTTTGTTTACTGGTTAAGTGCTATGTATGTCATGCAATGCCTTTAACAACATCAATCATCTCATCCATCTCATCAACTTATGTTCAACACTGTGAAAGGAGGACACCAAATGTAGTCCGAGCGAGTACATGTACGTCCTCGAGTCATTGTCATCATGCATGAATATGCTCTTCGACGCCGATGCGATATTGCGGAAGAGTTAGAAGCAAAAGACCAGCAAAGATGTGCGAAGAGCTCGAATTCTTGTAGTCCTTGTATAAAGTGCACAGAAACAATACGTGACGAGACAATTTTAGTATACCGTAAGTATTTTGAACGATCATTATATTGTTGTCTTGTCTGTATATGCATCAACGGTTTCTTGCTGAATGACAAATATTGTGTTCATATATACATGTACCCTTGAATAATCCTACGCACATGGACTAAAATCAAATAAAATGAACAAATTAATTTTATTAGTCTCTTTCCGCACTCATAAATAACTTTTACACCATTTTCAACATTCAGCCATTTGGCATCTACAGCCAAAATTCAGGAAAATGTTGAAAATTTCATAAAACCGGAACTTTGAATTGCCATCTGTAGTACGGAGATGAGCGAGTTAGATCAACTGAATACCATCATTAGAATGCTCACGCTCGAAACATATTAATACAATGCAAACCTTGTTTAATTTGAGCACTACATGTACTGAACACGCAGAAGAAGTGAATCATGTCGCCCTTTCACAGCCTACCAAGACTAACGTATCCAAGGCTGCACTCACCTGTATCAAACTTTCTTGATAACTTCAGCGTTGCAATGTTTCGAAATTCATTTGGCGCTAAATTTATTCAAGTGATAAAGAGAGATAATGAGACACATGCAATTACATCACTTATTTTAGAAAATGGAAAACCTACTTTGACAGAGGAATCTGTATTTTACGCATTCTCCAATACTTAAGCCAACTGAAGGACGAGGCCAACTCCCCTGATAAATGCCACTGCCAAATTTATTTGCATGATGAAGATAATGCAGAGATACACAATGTGAGATGCTATTTGAGACCACACTATTGTAAAATTCAAATAATCGGAGATCTAATCTTCCCATGTAAAGAACAGATTGATATCCAATGAGATCATGCAGTGAATACGTCTACAGAATAAATGACAAAGGCTGACGTGAAGACAAATTATAGACACGTTTTATATATTGATTTGTGTATTTCTTTATTCGAATGGTAATCATAATATACGAAGAAACTAGCGTGTACAGTGTAAGTTAGTCAGTAAACTCATCAAGAAATATAAGATAAATCGAAGTATACATGTATAATAAAATCATTGCAAAGTTAGATTAAGCGCATGCACCAAGCTGACGATGAAAACTGGTGTTGCAAAGTCTCATGATGCATATGATGCGCTATCAGGGAAGTAAGTAGGGCGAGCAGTGGGAGCGGCGCTCGCACACCTTTGCTCAAGTAGCAAAGAAAAGGAGATTATAATGAATGCTAATACTGCATGCACATAATAGACACATAAATAGGTGAGCTGCGCTTCATTTGTCTGGAGGATCTGCTCAACAGTCAGCTGCATTTGTCGGTTGGAAGTACTGCGGTCGGTGACTAGAGATGTTTCCCTCTATTTGTCTGCTGAGGCTATTACGAGTATAAAGTTTCTCCAATCGACTGCATTCTCGACTGTAGACGCTCCGCTCCATTTACCTTCCTTGAGCTACTGTTGAGGTTCTCCTATCGGCTCGGCTGCATTCGCAGCAGAGATGGAACCGGTTTACCGGTACCGGTCCACCGGTAACCGGTAAACTCTGCCAAGCGTTGTAATAAACATATGACGAGACAATGCAGGTGTTGTGGTGCACCTAACACGATTCCATAGCGATCTAAAAGCTTGCTTCACGCCAACGTCAACCATATCCAATGCCTGCCTTATGGGAAAGTACAGGAACACTTAGATCAAGTGTGATTGGCTACGAATAGCGATCAGACAACAACAGCGTAAAACAACTGATGTTTTGTGGCTATTGTCTGCCTGTCTGAGTCTGTCTGTGACTACGCATTCATTACTTGCCTTTATTGTCGTCGTGTAACTCGAGTGTCGTGTCCTCGTGTGAGACTGAATTTCGTCACTTTCTTGATCAATTCGCACTGCAATGGAACTAACTGCTGATATTATTCGCTCAAAAGTTAAGTCTGGTGATTTTCTGAGAAAGCGCAAAGAATCGCCGTGTGATGTTTGGAAGCAATTCAGTATTGTTTACGAAATCAAGGATGGGCAAACCTCTGACATATTTGGATGGGCAGTGTGCAATGGATGCTCTACTGGCCTTCGTACTCACAGTAAGAGAAATGGAGTGTGGCGCAATCAAGGTGTAACTTCTCTTAGAACACATGCCTCATCATGTTTCAAACTAAAGCGTATAAGTGATGGTGTATCTGATTATTCTAAAACTGACGAAGGAGACACTTCAAGATGTGAACAATCAATGACCCCTGCTTCAGATAGACAATCACAATGCATCAAATCATTTTTATATAATAAAATGCCGCTACTTATCGATTTAAAAGAAAAATTGAAGACAGCTGAACTGAAGTATATCGTTGGAGAACATCAATCATTTCAAAGTATCGAGAGCAAGCATCTTCACCATCTACTAAATATTGGAATCGAAATTGGAACACGAATGGGAAAAATTAACATCGAGGATGTTCTATATGGAAGAAAGACTGTTCAAGAAGAAATGCACATGCAATTCAAATCTTTATTTTTTCGACTGAAAGAGATCATTGGACAGTGCGCTGCTGTGGGCGAATTATCCATTACTACAGACATGTGGTCCGATCGCTTCGCCAGGCGTAGCTTCCTTGATGTCAGTGCATTTTGGATTAGTGATTCATGGAGCCTTCAGCACGTCACTCTCAAGCTCAGGCTGTTTGAGCATGACAGTCATACCGCTGAAAATATCTATCACGAGCTAACAGACATATTTTCCGAATTTGGTCTACAAATCAATGACGTGCCAATAACGACTGACGCTGGATCAAACTTTGTTTCAGCCCTGAAAGACTGTCTACGATACCAATGCGCGGAACATAGATTAAATACTGTCTTAACAAACTCGTACGATCAAGTCAAAAAGACATCACCTGAATTTGAAGTTTTCGATAGAGCTTGTCATGATCTTGTTGCCTATGTAAAAAGAACAACTGGAATGCAAGATAAGTTGCCATTGACACTGAAAAGTGCTTCTACAACTCGAGCATGGAGATCAAATTTCTCATTTTTTGATTCGTTGAATAGAAGTTACGATGAACTCCGTGATGCCTTGACTGCACGAAATGAGGACAAGAGACTCATCAATGTATCGCAAATTTATCTACATTCACTCTCTGAACTTTATTCGTGTCTGACACAATATTTTGATGCACTTGAGCATGCTAAAATCCCGACTCTACAAAACGTTATTCCCACATATTATGGAATAGTTAACTTCTGTAGTGATGATGAGTCAGACAATGACTTTGTAAAATCATTGAAAATGAATATACGTAATGGAATGAACGAAAAATACTGGCCTATTGTGACACCAGTTGCTAAACTCGCGACAACGCTGGATCCAACATTTAGCAATCTGGAGAAATTGATAGCTATTGAAAGAGAACGGAAAGAAATTTTGAAGGATGTAAAAAGTGCTTTGAAAATTCTTGTCAATGCGGCTAACACAGATAAAGAGTTGTCAAGTGATGAAGATGATACGCATGAGGAAATTGAGCCTCCATTTAAGCGGGCAAAGAATGATCCATTTGCTATTTTTCGAAAACCTAAAGTACTAAGACCATATCCAAATCAGGTAAGCTTGATTGGGAGAGGGAGTGGCGTACTTATCTCCAGGGGAGCGAAAGCGAGGATTTGTTTGTAAGGGATGAAAATCCTCTATTATTTTGGAAAGCAAATGAAAAACTGTACCCAACTTTGTGCAAAGTCGCTCGCAAAGTGCTGGTAATCCAAGCATCAAGCTCGCAAAGTGAGCGCGTTTTCAGTGATGCAGGGTTGACCCTGACCGCGCCTCGAAACCGCTTAAAGTCTAAGCATCTCGAGGAGTTGGTCACCCTTAACAGTGCTCTAAAAGCAGGACTATGGTAATTTCACAATTCATATGTTGGCATTTACACTTTGAGTTTTGTGTTTTTGAATAAATTTGATACAGTCGGATATTCCATTTTCCATGTATACTATTGATGCATGTACATGATTGTTGGCCAATGTAGTAATTTTTGCAATTACATGTAGTGCCTATATGCTTGCTGTTAATTGCTATGATTGAGCTGAGTCAAAATGGTGACAATTTTTTAATGCAGTAACATTCTCGAACTAATGCCGCTCCATGTACTAGTTTTCAGTTCATTCAAGGAGCTACACAAAAATAAGCAATGAGGGACATACTGTCTAAATCCATGCACTCGGAAAGTTTACCGGTAGACCGGTACCGGTAGCCAAAAATGCTACCGGTTCCATCTCTGATTCGCAGGTTGTTGACGCTCCGCTCCATCTATCTACCTTTACCTGGTCTAGAGGTGCTTCATTAGAGAAGAGTGATCCTACCCAAAACCCGACCCGAACCCGAAAATGCGAGTTTGGGCTGGGTTTGGGTAGGACAAACTTGGTGTCGGAACGGGTTGTATTTTCGTTTTTATCCTAAACCCGAGAAGCTCTTCTTTAGTTTTGAGCACATAGATTTTGGAAATCTGTCAGAATTTATGCATATTTTCATTCACTGAAAGGTTGATCCAATATCATTCTTCCATGTAATGCAATGGTCTGGGAAATGATTTGATCAATCATTTTGCCTTTTCCCATTGTTCTGATTTAGTAACAGGGGAAATTTTATTTCTTGCCTGTATAGTCACTTTTATTTTTGCTCCTTGTCATTTTTTATCGAAGCTGTTCAGCAAATTTTCAACAGCTGATTTTGATTCGATTTCGTAAGGTGTACCCTATTTTAATTTCAAAAATATCAAAATGTTATGTCAGTTTGAGTTATTGACAACTGAGAACTTTCTATGGTAGGTAATGACAGCGGCGTCAAGAGATGCTTGGAACAAATGTGAAAGATAGTGGAATCTGTAGAAGTGCTAAGATGGTTAGGCTACTTGCTTATGCAATCCATGTCTTTTCACGTTCCGGTACTCTTTACTTGGATGCATAAAATACTTACACACCAGTGTTGTGAAGGAGTACGCATTCTATTTGATGTTCTCGGTGACAAAAAATAGGTAAATTATCTAATAACCACAATCCTAAATATGGTATACGCATTTACATGTATTATTTCATAGAAATTTATAATAATTTCATTGAATATCTACTTTTATATAAAATAAAGAACGTCTCTTCAAATCAGAAATTATTGTAATAACTTCAACCGGTTTCGATTGGAGAACAGTGAGATGTGTTACTGACCACACAATCTTCGTCAGGAAGTTGAAAAGGGTACATGTTAGCATTAGTTAGTAAATTTGAATTTGGGTTATCAGATATCATTGACGATTAAGTGATAGTGCATAAGCAAGAGAAAAGTCATAATACAAAATCACTCATAGAATTAGAACTTAGTGATAGGAGATTTGGGCTTAACAATGGGAGATCGTTGTAAAACATGCTGCATGTTTATCCCATGAGGCCCATCTGTCATCAGTTGACTAATGAACCTGAGTTCTTCCGTTTTCCTCTGTTTTTCGTTTCCGTTTAGTTCTTTCAATATAGATATTTTCATTTCAGATTCATCATGATTGTGTTCAGTGCGGTGAAATGAAACAACTTTGTCAGTATTCTTATGGGCAATGCTATAACGATGTTCATTCATAAGCTCTCTTAAACTCCTATCAGATTTACCGATGTAAATAAAGTTGCAATCACTATAACCAATATAGTATAAAATGTTTTTGTTATACATGTTGTGTTCCTTGCAGTTATTTTGCATGATAAATTAGTAGTTGACGATGTTATAAATTCATCCGACGACAGAATGGACGTACCGAATGGAATCATCGGACGAAGGTGTGGAGCCACAGCTTGAAACATCTATTTGAAATTCTTCTCATATCTCTACGGTTTCTATCCAATTAGTCAGTGCAACCCCTACCCCTAGAAGAGGGTACAATTGAATCTGACTAATGGCCCTTCCTGAAGACTATACCTTGTTTGAACAGACCGATTTGAATTCTTGATCAATATTTTCCACCACTTCTATTAAGTGACAAAACATTTCTTAACTGTCAAAGGAGGTCATTTTCAATTATAATCATTTTGATGATAATAATTAGGGCGCTTGGTACTATGGCGTGAATAGGAGGCGGTTTGTACCAAGCGTCCTCCAATGGAAGTCGCTGTTGTTGTACGTAGGGCCCTCCCATCTTCATTTGATATCTATGATGAATTGAGACTCCATATTACTTGTACATGTAGGGCTAGTTGTCCTTTATCTATAACTACAATATGGATTGATTATCTGTGCTACAGTGTTATATAGACATGATTGAACGAAAAGTGTTATGATGAAATTATAGGGCGATCTGTAAACTTTTAATAAAATATAAAAAACTTAACTCTAGAAAAGTTTCTCGCTTATCCCTATTAACTATTCGCATTAAACCAAAGTTATTTTTGCAAGATTTATTGCATTGGAAATTTTCCGCATGCTAGCAGCAATGATATTGGCTAATGGTGCCATCATACAAAAATAGTAATGACTTGGCATGATGACAGTGATTTCATCAAGGTCGATCTGGACGAGACGAATCTGGACAGGAGACTAGGGAACTCTCCCATCAGACCTTTTGAGGACTAGGCTCTTACTGGGTCAACAGATAATAAAGAAAAATATTTCATATGATATAGGACACAAATTCATTCAATTATAATTAAAAACTTACTGTTCACTATAATATAAAGTGTTGCTGCCTTGACTAATTTCTAACTATTTATGAAACGGACTGCATGTCATATGCCAACAGAAAGATTTCTTTTTGAAAAGTCACTGATGACTAACCTCTTATATCTAAGTAAAATATCACTTAACCCTATCTGACCTGGGCTTCTTTTAACTGTCTCAGCCTGGGGAGGGGCCGATTCGGCCCCCCCCCTCAGATTTCCCAAACTAAATACTCAAATTTAATGAAATTACATGCCTACTATATTTTGGGCATGATCTTTTCAGTGGTGGAGTCGGTTTTTCAAAACTTTAATTTCTCCATACTATAAATAGCAATTCAAAATTTGAAAGTACATTTTTTACAAATTTTAGATACTTTTTTATTGTTGCAAAACCAATAGCTTCGGAATGTCAGAAATACTAAAACATAACGCGAAAGTGTTCTATCTGGCATGTTTCTTGCTATATCAATGCTAATTTATTGCTTTGATTCATACATGTATAATAATGATGTATGAATAGTATTTCAAATTTCAAACATTGAAACAGTAAAAGGTCTTTTTTTCATCAGATAAATTGACACAAATTTTATCCCAAATTGGCTATCTATCATTATATAGAATATATTATAACAAAGAAACCTAAATGAAGACAAATACGCAATTATTACAGTGATGCGTTTTTCCAACAGTTTCGTTATTCGTGTAAAAAATGAGAAAATGTTCATTATTCTACTATTTATTCATGAGTAGTATATGGAGGATATAAGACTAAAAAGCATTCAAATTCTATCCCAATATCATATTATAAATAGCATTAATGTTATCAAAATCATTAATTTGTGTCTATTATGCAACACTACATTAATTTATTCGAGAAAAAGTTTGAAATGAGAGCAGAAGGAAAATTCCAACGATTTTTAGGCGTCGCAACTAGTTTTCATTTAGCTCGTACGGCCAAAATAGTTGGCTAAAATTAAATCTTTTACTCCCAAAAGATGCGCAATTAAAAGTTAGGAAAAGTCACGGAAGGTAGACTTCTAACACAAAGACGTTCAGCCGTGGGATTAAAAAGTATCTAGGGCGGGGGCGAATCGGCCACTCCCCAGTCCAGATAGGGTTAATACCATGCAACGAATCTGTAAATGAAATTCACCATCATGCAGAATAATTGCCGGCCTTGATACCTCTAAAAATATTACATTTTTGTTTCCAATTACTTGATAATAAACTATCTCTATTCCATGAAACTAAGCATAAAAAAGTTGCGACAATTTACGCCGACAACAGTTAAGTGTCGTTTTGGACAGATAGAAATAAATTCAAAGAAGAAATGACATGTGATTGATTTACCTTTTTGTCTATAAGAGAAAAGAATCCATCCTTTGTCCGAATAAAACCAGTCAAATAACCATCTATTCTGTCAAGATGTGTCGGCTCGTAGCTTCCAAGAACTGTTATCACCTCTGTTAAAACGGAAAATCAAATGAAATTTGATAGACATCAGATTTTGAATTGCAAATGCTATTCGTAGGCATTAGGATTGAAATGAGATAATCTGTCATTTGCATGAAAATGAAGTGTAGAAATTTAGGATTTCAAAAATGTATATCACTGAGAGAAAGTGACGTCAGGATAATTTTAGAAACTTTCATCAGTATACTGTGAATCCCAGGCTACCAAAAACTAATGAAATTCCTGCGACCAAACACATTGCTTTCTTCATCTGCTAGTGTTGTTACTGATTAGTAGCAAAACTAAAAATACCTGCATAGCGCCTACCAGATGATTATTTTTCTTCTAATATCATAAACAAGTCGAAAGTTGCATGATACTTTCTACTGTGCTATAAGCAGCAAGATATTCGCATCTAAAATCCGAACATACAATATTGAATTCGATTCTTTTACAAGTAATGGATTTATCTACACATCAGTAAAAAGGTTGGACAACAGAGGATAGGAGAAGAAGACGTCATGTGTCCGTTTGGAATAGGCGAACGAAGCGAAAGGGGTAAGCGCCTCATCGAATTTTCGGCAGGACACAGTCTGAAATTCATGAACACCTACTTCAGGAAAAGACGTTATAGGAAATGGACATGGGAATCCCAAACGGCGACACTAAGAACGAAATTGACTTTATCTTATTCAAAGACTTTACAAATGTCGAGATTGTCAATCGGTTCGACTTTTAATGGTGGTACCAGCTGACACTGCATAACCGATTCGAAGCACTCCAACCTTTTGTTAATGAGGGTTCTGTCGACGAAGCTGCAATGAAGATGATGTGATGAAGCTACTATGATGAACACAATAATCAAGGAAGTGATCGATAGCGTGAAAGAAAAAATTCCGAAACCGAAAGGGAAAGTAAACTGACAGAGGAAACCATTATTTCAATTAGAAAACGAAAAGAATTGCGGAAAAAAGAAAACAATCAAGAAGAACCGTAATCGACTTTATCGAAACAAGGAAGTTAACCAGGATGAAGACCATGGACGACATTAATAAATACAATTAAAAAACTCATTGAAGAAGTTATAGAAAGAAACAAATCTTTAAAAAGGCCCAATCAGTAATACAGAATGGTAGAAAGTGGATCAGAGCCATCATGCAGGACGGAAGAGAGGTCACGACCAGGAGAGAAATATTGAAAGCCGTGACAAGATCCTACAGGAATCTATATGATGGAGAGGCACTTACAATAATTGACAACGATGATAACTATACAAACGAAGATTTAGAGGAAGGAACAACTCCACCAATACTGAGAGAAGAAGTTATATCTGCCTTACAATTCAAGAGAGATAACACAGCTCCCGGAGAAGATGGCATTATCCTAGAATATTTGTAAGCCGGGGGAGATGAGATTAATGAATATTCGATAATGAACAGATAATGAACAGATCGAAGTAGTTAAAGAATATAAATACTTAGGATTTTGGATCTCACATAATACGAAGAAGCACCTAATTTCAATTGCTAAAAAAGGCAAACAAGCGGCATATTTAACAGCTAAAAAATTGAAAGAATTTGGAAGTATAAATGGAACAATAGTAAAAAATACTTTTGAAATGCTAACTCTATCCAAAATGCAATACGGTGGAGAATTTTGCTTTTATAACAAACTCTCAGAATTGAATAAAATACAGTTTCAATTTTACAAACGTTTCTATCATTTATCAACTACAACAGCTAACTATTGTTTGATAGGTGAATTTGGATTGCTTCCTGTCGAATACTATTTTGACAAAGCTGCACTCAATCTTTGGAGCAAATTAATTTTTAGTGACAGCGGCAGCATAATGAAAACTTGCTTCGATCATATTTCAAGTAACTTATTTGATAACAAATATTTATATACTTGGTGTTGGAGAATAGGAAGGCTCCTCAAACAATTAAATTTATCATTTTTGAATGACAATGTTACCAAATCAGATGTTAACGTAAGAAGACATAAAAATATACTGAAAAATATACTGAAAACTCATTTCAGAGCTGAATGGATAAATGATGCTAAGAGAAGTCAAACTGGAACTAATTATTTGGAATCAGCACAATTCGATTGTACAATTAAACATTATCTGTCTCTTTAACTTGAAACGAAGTGATCTTGGTCCACTGTTGAAAATGACAAGTGGGAATCAAAATTTAGCGGTAAGAACAGGAAGTTACAGAAATAGATTAGAATACGAAGAAAGAATATGTAACTTTTGTAATGATGGAACAATAGAAACTGTATTCCATTTCATTTGTGAATGCTCGATGTATGACGATATTAGGTCACAAATCTCTCCATTTCTTATCGATCTCACTAAGCAAGATTTCTATAGAATGCTGCAGAAAATAGATATTGGAGACGTAGTGAAATTAAGCAAATTCATTAAAGCAGCAAATGACATCAGAACAAATTCACTATTGCAATCTGACACTGTCGCGTGAACACTATTTATGCAATGAAATGCGAGATACTGCAATCTAGATTTCAGTCAATTCACTGTAGCCAAGGTGCTTATACGATTTTCGAGGTCCGGAACAAGTGTCTCAAAACATTCACGCGCGTACTTGACATTGTATGCTTCATTTCAGGTAAGATCCTTAGACATTTAAATTAGTTCGTATTGCATGTATGTATGATTTCATAAAATGCATGATGTTTTTTAATAAAAATCTTGTTCCGGACCTCTTACTAAATAGGATTTATTAATATTGTGTTTTCGGATACCATAAATAAGATAAAAAGTCAATGCGAATATCTGGCGTTTCTATTGATAAAAATTCATGATCTCAAATTGCGTTCCATACGATTGATGCATGCAGTGAGTGATTATGACCAAATGTAATTTGTGTTAGTATATGTAATTCCTCTCCTTCCAGTGTCCCATGTGTAATTTCATCTCATCACCTCATTTGTTATGATACTTGTATATTTTCATGTCCCACTATCATCGTGTTCTCTGTTGAGAAATATACGTTTTGATATTTTGATATTTCGATATTTAATCAACC
>CAJQUW010012951.1:0-22204 GCA_907163375.1 Prostheceraeus crozeri | reverse complement strand
CAGCTTGATGTTATTGTCCAATGAGGATCATCATCCAATGAGAATCAAGCATTTCTTTATAAATAGCGAGCCTTCCACAGTGAGAATCATTCCATCGTTGAATCACACGAGTGACGGACGCACATTTTCTCTCTCTCTCCCTATTCTAGTATCCAACTAAAATGGTAAGTCGCTACTTCCCTCCCTCTCCTCCCTTGAACGTAAACTTAATACAATCTTTTTTCATTTTCAGGCATCTACTCCATCTGCTGCACTAGTAGGACAAAATGGCGGTCAAACGTTACAAGGTTCGCTACGGTCAGATCATCTACAACTGAGGCCAGTGGAAGAAACATCCAAGGTACATAATCCTACACCGCTACAGCGTAAATTTAAACAAGCCTTGCGTTATGATGATCATAGCGTAGTACTCCAAACGGGAATGCTCCCTTCCACGGATGTCAAGATAATGCACAATCAGTATGGGGACTACATACTGATCCCCGTGAGTCCGTACATTCGCCACCAACTTGATATTATTGAGGAGTACGTGACATTAAATATGGACATTCCTACTCCTCTTGCTCAAGAGTGGAAGGCGAGAGATGACAAGGATACTCCCTATAGAAAGATTTGGGATGGTAATCACATTTGCCTACCGGTATCACATTGGTGTACTTACTATAAGAAGGAGGGAGATCATTCAATACCCATCAGATGTGATGAGCTCGGAGAAGGTACTTGGGATATCCTTTTCAAAGTGAATGGGCTATATTATGGTCGACACAAGGATAATAAAATAGCCGCGGACGACATAATTGATCAAATCCTTAACAGCAGTGGTACGAAGCGCAAGTCGGAGAAGAATGCTACATCAAAACGCAAATCAAAGAAGGAGAATTGCTAGTCCTTTCCTAACTCTACCCTATGACAATTCGCTTATGTGCTTTGAGTGTCGTAGACGTGGTCTTATTAGATACATTTTACTTCTTCGTTGCCATCATATCATTTGTGTATTTTGTCGTGAAAAGCATCGATGTAATTCTTCATTTTGTAATATGTTATAGAACGTTTCCTTAGATGTGTAAATTTCCGTTTTAGGCTTCTATCATCATTTTTATGGATTGTGAGGGTGAACCTGTACAGGAGCTCAGTGCTATTGCTATGAACAATTGGACATATCAGATTGTTAGTGTCTATCATCAACATGCCAACTGCGATCCCAATGTTGATCAATGGGCGAGAAAACACATTCATGGACTTAATCTGAAATATTTGCAAGACTATGGCTTTTCTTGTGAGAGTGCTCTTCTTATTGACTTTAAACGATGGTTAGCTGCTTTCAATGTTATACGCATCTTTTGTAATAATCCTGGTAAGGAGAGGAAAGTATTTCCCAATCTAATCATTGATGATATTTTGCTCCCGCCTTGGGATAGTAGAGTGAATCAACATTATCATGAAGTCACGAAACGTTTTAAGGATTTGTGTGTTCCTATTTTGTCTGTTCGTTGTAGTAGCTACGTTCATAACCAATGCTTCTTTCCTCCTTACCTCAACACTGCCAAAGTCCTGTATGGTTATCATTGCTCGCTGTATGATAGTTATCAGCTGTATCTATTTTATCTCTTTCAAACCATTGATTTATAATGCATGCTTGTTACCGTTATTCAATAAATGTTACTATGAGAAGAGTTGTTGTTTTCATGCAATGGATGGGTTAGTTAAAGGGCGATCATGTCTTTCTCAAACGACTGCGGAACATTACGTTTTCATAGGCAAAGTTTAAAAGGAGCTGTTCAAGATTATGTGATAAATTTTCATAAAGATGAGACCGACATCGAAGCAGTGGTCGATGATGCTAGCACTCTATTTCTAGAGTTAATGAATACATTCTCTGATAGCATTGTCATGGCGCGATTAGTTGCGAAAATTAAGTTTAGTCATTTTGGAAAGGAAGAGGTGGAAAGTCGCTCTTTCCATTTTGCTTCTTATTCAATGGAAGTGGTAGATCACCCCGAAGAATTTTTTTAAAAGACATATGATAAAAATTGCTGAACGTCTTAACGCATTTAACCATCATGGTAGCAGTCTAGTGATTGAAGCGATTTCAGATATTCACATTCAACTTTCCATAAAGAAAAATTGAAAATGCAGTGGTACTTGATTGTAGCACAACTGGTTTTCGAGCTATGTCTGCTCACTCTCGAAGTATATTCCTTCTGTACATGCGTCTATTATTTAGAAAAGGCTAGCAAATTCATATCTTCAAAAAGACTTGCTATAGACATCAGTAACGGTGAAACTATGTGTTGCGATGTATGTAAGCGAAAGGATGGAAATGAAAAGCGCATCTTCAAGAGATGTAAGCATGCTTTTTGTCAACGCTGTTTCATACGTAATTGCATTCAACTTTGCCAATGTAACCACTGTGACATTGCTCATTTCGAGTGTCACTTATGTCGCAATAGTTAGTACCTATGCAAATGTGGTAAAGATAGGTTTTAGCAAAGACTAACACGGAAAATGGCGAAACGTAAAATGACGAAACGTAAAAGTCAAAAGTTTTCTTCAGCCATTCAAGCTCTCCGACGAATGAAAGCAAATCAGCGATACAATGCTATACGACATGCTAACGATAAATTCATTTGTGAAATTATTTCTCATGTGAGGAAGTTGAGGACGAAGAAATTAGCGCCAAAACAACGAAAGTTACTTAAGCGATATGCTACGAAATTGCGTTTCATCTCCAATCCTAAAGTCGCCCTTCAAAGAAAGAGGAAAACTCTAACACAAAAGGGCGGTTTCCTTTCAGCAATACTTCCAATGATAGCTCCTGCCGTGGGCAACCTATTGGGAAATATCTTTGGCTCTAAGCGTTAATTATGCAAATGTTGAGTCTCAAAGTAATAAAATGGATTTCAGACTTCAATGTGATAAAGTTCTGACTGTATCAGGTCCATCTCATGCAGGTAAAACTGTTTTCACGCTGAATTTATTGGATAAAAGAAGGGAGTTGTTTAAGGAACCTATCAATCGAGTGATTTGGTGTTATGGTATTTATCAACCGTCGCTGTTTCAGGAATTGCAAAGTCGCAACTTTATTCGACATGAAGGAATTATTCCAGTGGATAAACTTCAGTCTAATGATGTTGTTGTATTGGATGATTTATTAAAAGAAAGTAAGAATTCAAAAGATGTTACAGATATGTTCACTCGCGCAGCACACCATAAAAGGTGTTTTATCATCTATATTACACAAAATTTGTTTCCTGATGGAAAAGAAGCTCGTACACGAAACCTGAATACACACTATTATGCTATTTTCAAGAATCCGCGAGATAAAAGTCAATTTGAAATTTTAGCGCGACAAGTTGCACCCAGAGGATCAAAAGCCTTAATTGAAATTTTTCAAGCAGCTACTGAAAAACCATACGGTTACTTATTCATTGACTTTACGCAAGAGTGTCCGGAAGAATTTAGATTTCGAAGTGATATTTTGAAAACTCCCATGATTATCTACAAACTATGAGTTCTTATTCTCGCATGATTGTTATTCCTCAGGATGAATATGTACAATTGACTGCCATGCAGCAAGTAAAGCAACCTCTTGCAAATCAAATGTATAGGAAAGAAATAGATTATCAGCAAAATGTTCACATCAAAGATCCACATCGTGCTGTATTATTACAATCGGAAACTGTTGAGCAATTGAAAAACTTGAAGAATAAGATGCGTGACTCTGTATCGACTGCTACACCTTTAGCATCTCGCGCACATGCCATATCTCTTTTCAACAGTATTGAACCCCATCTCAATGTAAATGATAGAGGAGAAATCATTACAGATGAAAATAAAGTGATTGATGCTTCACGTTATGAAGACTTGATTCAGTATGCGACACGTAGAAAGCGCCGTCAGGGCTATGTTCCACCTGGTTGGTCATACTTTCTTAAACTATTGAAAAAGCATAATGTGCCAAAATTTGCTTTAAATAATGAGACATTGAAAGAACTTGATTCAACAGTGGCTACTACTCCAATGCTTCAGGCGATGAAAATGCCAACAAATTGGTTTAAAGACGTCACCTGCTACATCCCCTCCCACACTCACTAAGCAAACAAGAGGAAGAACTCGACGTAGATCTACATCGCCACTAAAACTGGTAAAAGGAAAACGTAAAACAGCTCCTCCTAGGAAATACATGTTCTCAGACTATTAATATGAAGCAGATGTGTTGCTTGCCATGTAATGAGCCGCCAGAGGTGAATGTCGTTGTCACTTGCACTTGCTGCGCCAGCTCTCATAATGAAACCCCTAAGCAATGTGAACACGATCGCAAAACCGCTAAAGCTAAATGCTGCAGTTGTTGTAAATGTAGAAAGGCAAGAAAGAAAAAAGATGAGAAGGAGGAAAAAGAGTCAGCCGTCATCGACTGAACGTTTGAAGTCAATCTATTATGATGTAAAACATCCGGCAGGATTTGCATCTATCAAGAAATTATCAAAAGCGAGTGGTCTTCCACAATCACAAGTGAAACGATGGTTAAAGGGTCAGGCTACCTATACACTCCACAAACAAGCGAAAAAGAAGTACCGCACCCGCCATTATATTGTTCATGACATCGATGAACAGTGGCAAGCAGATTTGTGCGATGTTGCCTCCATTTCAAAACATAACTCGGGCAATAATTTTATTTTAACCGTCATTGATATTTTCTCGCGTTATGCGTGGGCTCAACCTTTAAAAACTAAAGAAGGGAAAGGAGTAGCAAAAGCATTCCAAACAATTTTTCGAGAAGGTCGCATTCCAAAAAGAATTCAGAGTGATCAAGGAAAAGAGTTTGAAAATCAGCATGTGACAAGATTATTTGAGAGGCATGACATTGAGTTGTTTAGTGTAAAGAGCGCTTATAAAGCTGCACTCGTTGAACGTTTTAATCGCACATTAAAAAATCGCTTGTGGCGACATTTTACTGCCAACTTGACACAAAATTGGACAAAGGTTCTACAAGATACACTCCATGCCTACAATCACTCTATCCATCGTTCTATTGGACTCAGACCAGTAGATGTAAATGCTGACAATGTAGATAAAGTGCGCGAATCATTCCAACGTAAACGCACTCATGTGAAAAGTGATGTGAAAATTGGCGATAAAGTTCGTATCTCAAAAGTGAAAAGTGTTTTTGCTAAAGGGTACCTTCCGAATTGGACAGAGGAGGTATTTACAGTATCAAGGATTAATCAAAAAGACTCTCCGACCACCTACAAGTTGAAAGATTACGATAATGAAGAAATTGAGGGTAGCTTTTACCGCGATGAGATTGAGGTAGTCACTGAAAGTGAAACACATATTTGGTTAGAGCAACTATTAGATGTAATAAACGGGCAAGGAGAAGAATGGTGTCTTGTTAAATGGATGGTTACTTAAGTATGAACTCTTGGGATGCGTCGTGCGACATCTTTCATCTAGTGATCGACAGTGATTCCTGCAAAGTTGTAAAAACTACATGTTAGGGTTTGGCTATGAATCCAACTGCCTATTTTATTACGACCTCTAGTAAGTGGTGGAGGACAAATTTACATCGCGTGCTCGCCGCAACGTGGAGGTAGCATATTGGTGCATGAAACTGTTGTAGACTCTCATATCAATGTGGTGATCTTTAAAACGAAATGTTTTAAGTAATGCCGTTGGCTTTGCTGGTGATGTTGCTAGTGATCTTTCCAGAGGTCGAAGTTTTAAGAGCAGTTTGTTGAATCGTGGGAAGGAACGCGGTTTAAAAACATTGAAGCAGACCATTGCTGGTGTTACTCAAGGAAAGAAATCACCTACACGGAATTGAAAAGGACGGAGGCAAATGCGGAGCTTGGTAAGGTGGGTATTCTTCAGTCAAAAGGCATTCACGCAACGTTCGCAGAGGCTCTAATATTATCAGGCGTAAACGACGGACGCTGCTATACTTCTAATCATGGAGTTGTAAAACTGCGGATTTTGTTGTTCGATCAACAAGCCATACAGACAGATATTCTTAGTTAAGTATTGTAGATTATCCTCGATACAGCTGAGAATGCTGTAGGCCCATTGGAATTTGTTATTCCTTGAGTGGTAGTGATGACTACATAGATTATGTGTGAGTTATGCGATGCATGTGATTGAGGTTTAGAATTCAGCAAGCAGATGGAACTGCTATTGACGATACACATAAAGTTGGACTGAACAATTTACCATTGACTACATTACTTCGTGATGTTTCTCTAACGATTGGAGAGCAGGCAAGTGTGACAGGTGGTCAGCGAGCGATTATCCCCTATAAATCATATCTTCAATCATGTAATACACAGAGAACTTCATATCCAGCAGCACAGAAAAAGTCATATGGAAGCCATGGGATGGTACAGAGATGAAGCAGGAAAATTTGATGTTGAAACAAACAGTGGCTTTGTAAAGCGATCTGCTATGATTAAAGATAAAGGTTTAAAGAGTATGTCAGCTATATAAAATTAATTTTGCGTATTTTAAATTTCTTAAATTAACGTGTGGTTTTTAAAAAAATATTATTTTGTAAAAAATAGTGTAAAATTTAAAAAATTGAAACTAAAGTAGACTAAGAATAAAAAAATTTAAAATATCGTCCAAAAGACATATTTATTAATCAAAACAAAAAAAAAAAAGGTCCGCTTGAATTTAGAACTTCTTTAGACAGTACAACAGTATTTTTTACTGTCGTAATACCAGCATGCGACTCAAGTGACCATTGAATATGCCTGAATTTGCGGCAGAATGCAATTTGCTAAAGTTGACAATTTTAGGAATTCATGTGGAAGATATTGCACTTTACATTCTCGTCAAGTAACTTGTACCGAATCCAAGTGGTCCATGTAGAGGGCATGCTGGAAGGCTTAACCGCCAAAATGCCATTGTACCATTCAGCATACAAAGCTATCTCACCTTTACAAATTATCGGCAAGAGATCAAAAGAGATTTAGCATGAAAGATGGTCCTCTTTCCATCGGAAAGCACCGAAGCTCCTCAATGGTGGCAATGGTTGACAAATGATTGCTTTAATGGAGAATATAAAGAAGAATCTCTTTCAATTTAAACACAATCGAGTTAAGTGAAATTGCTTTACGTGTAAATGGTGATGAGTCATTGGTCCACCCTACCAACCAGATTTTGCTTCAGATCAATTTATGCGCAGTTATGTTGATTAATATGGATGTTTTTGTGGCTTTTACAATACGGGATGACACCACACGGATGATATGAAAGAGTGTTAATGGAGTTGGGAATATACTATTATGGCAAACTGAATTTGACTGCTGACAGCGATATTAGTGCACCCTATCGTCAAGCGAACGTGCCTCATAATATTCGTTTGGATATAACGTTCAAAAGAACACTACCTGAGACGATCAATGTATTAATTTATGCAGTCTTCGATTCAAATATTGAAATTACAAAGTATCGTGACGTGATTCTTCAGTATAATCGTTAATGAGTTGGTTGACTGCTGACGATATTAAGACTAAAGTGCAGCGAATGCAGACGAAGCGACGCTTTGAAGAGCTTTCTGAGATAATGTATAATTCACTCGATACCTATACCCGTGCCATGTAAATCACTATCCATCTTTATTGTGCTAAAACCACTCATTCACAGATTTACGGCGGTGGGTGAGCATTGGAAAGCATCTAGATCTATTGGAGAAGACGAGCGTGGTGAAACTATTTGACTCTCTTGCATCAAAACACCTCCCAAATATACCCAACACAGCAGTGGTGTTGAAGAAAACATACTGAGTAGCGTCAATATCCAGTCGAGCGAAACATGAAACGCATACTACAAACATCCACCTTTCATCAACGTGATAGAGGGTGCTTTTGTATCTGTACTTGCAATCTTAAAAAACGGTTTACATGTATCTGGATTTGCCATCTATTATTCAAGAACTTATTTTCATTGTAATCCATCCTCTAATGAAAAAATGCATTTGTAAGTTCTATCATGATTTGAAAAATAAAAACATCATGTTGGAAAAAACCTTGGTTTTTTATTTTACAATCCGCTAGGGTACGTACAGTACTCAATGAGATAGTCTAGGATCATATTTGGGCTTGGAATCATGAGATTTTAGCTCCGTAAATGATCACTTTACTATTATGAAAGATTGCCACATGGCACAGGCAACCAACAACTAATGAGGAGCTGCAGGAAAAAGTTTAGGGTTCATACACACAACAACTGTAACTGTCTGGTACGAATCTTCAAAAAATGATAGGACTGTCACTCAATTGAGTAGAGATCACCATATTGTCCACAGTCAGATTCGACATCACACACCTCTCCCTCTTCCATATCCGACGTAGTAGGCGCTGTAGCTCTAAGCGCACTGACTGCGCCGAGGAATGAGAAAGGTGACGCCGAGAATTGTACAGTCCCATTTGGTGTAATGAAGTCTCTGGAAGATTCCGTGAATTGTTCATCTTCACCACGCAAACATTTGTAGGACGGCCCGGGCAATACTTGCTGTTTGGAAGCTGTTGGTTCGTAACTGTTGTGAGATTCGAGAATTTTTGTGTAGAGTCTGAAGCGACGGGAGAGAATGAGAGTGCGGCTAGTTGGGGTTGTGAATGCGATGGGCTTCATGATGAAAGAATGAGTAAATTGAGCGATGTACCTTTCCTTTTATACTATTTCCCAACTACCTTGATGAAATGTTGAAAGTTAGTATGAAGTTGGGAATGATAGAGTTGAAGAATTCGGCCGATTGAGATGACGCGCAGGTGGGGGGGCTCAGATGCTGAGTTTGTGGGGGGGGGCCAAATACGAGTTTTGGATGGGGGGGAGATGTCAGTCTTATAGCATATGATATATATTTCAGTCCTTCATGATATGATGTAGGAGATTGAAAATGACGGATAAGATAAAGCAAAACCTGCTCTTCTCACGATTTCCAGTTGAATCTTTGAAAGTAGACGTTTCGATCATGAATCCCGTTTCAATACGTTTGTAGGGGAAATCTAATTTCCGATACTCATGGTGGTGTGGAGAGGTAATCCATATCTGGCATTGCGAAGATTTGCATCAGTAGTATGGGCAAGCTTGCGGGGGAGGGTGGGGGGTGGCGGTGGCGATGAAAACTCAGCGAGCGATATAAAATGTCCATGATGGAGCGAATTGTATGTATCTTCTTACTGTCTGTCCCCAACATTGTATTTGCGAAGATGGAGAAACAGGTTTTGCGGAATGAGAATGGTAGATTTGAATTTCATTTCTGTAATGTTTGAAGGCCAAGACTTGACACTTACGGCCAAGGAGGGAATGAATCTTAATGTATTCAAATATATTCCAAATCCCATCATGATATCATTGAGGTTGACAAATTGTCGCCATGTTATATGTACATTCCTCCTTGAGTGTTTAGACCATGAGAATTTTTACAAATGTACGTTTCCATCAGATACAATCTTGATATAATTTGTATAGAGAGATCCGCAAACATCCAAGTCTTCATGATGTTATGCAAGAGTTGGCAGATTAGCAAATATAAAAAAATGTTGTCGTTTTATATCTTATTTTGCTTAGCAATATGCGGCTACAAAAGAGATTTTACTAGTAATAACGAGCCGCACTCTTTTCTACTCCCAGGTGATTCCATGCCTTCAACTGCTATAATGGGAAATTGGGAAAGTGGAGATGTCACTCAAACTTGTTTAGTAGCAACTGGTCTTCACTTTTTGATGCATGAGGTGATGACTATTAATATGAGGCGTACAGCTGACTTATCAATGTGAAATAGGGGGTGCCGAGTATACATTTCCACAGTGGAGGGGGCGCCGGGAAAGAAAGACGAGCCGTCTTATCATGTAAAAAGTTTGATATATGATTTCTTGAATAAAGCGTATTGTAAACATATTGTCCAATTTAACTCCGCCACGAGACCTATGACAGTGTGTGCTACGCACTGGAATTATGTACAGTGACTATCAAGCAGCTGACTATAGTTGAGAAAGATTGGATTGTTGAAGTTTAAAAGGTCCAAGTTTAAGAAATGATCTTTAGGCTACCTACGCTAGCGCCTTAACAAGCCTATGATAAATTTTAAACGTTAATTACCACAATAAGTGGTCATGGACGGCGACAGTTTAATATATCGAGAGGAAGCTTATTATTGTAGTATGAGAGACTTATTCCAAGAACTTGAGAAGACGTTGGTGAAGGAAAAGATTGTGATTAAGCCAAGAAAGGACAAACATGACTCCTGAAGACATTATTGGAAGAAATTTCAATTATCTCCTTACGAGTTTGCGATATGTAAACAAGTCGGGGTCGGCGATCAACATTTGAGGGACTTATATCAAATCATCTAATCATATTGCAATAAGCAAATTAAATGATGATGATCTAGTATTAGTTTGTTCAAAAGATTTTCATCAGTTCTTACGACATCGTTTCTGCAGTGTTCATGCAGTAAAATTGAGTAGCACAACATTTACCATGTGAAAGACCAACTCAATTTGATACAGAATGGGCCGTATCTTATCTCACCAGGAAAGTGTATTGAGAGTAGGATTTGAGCCTTTTGTGGTGATTAGGTACGTTACATGAAACAAGAGTCTAGGTTGATGGCCGTTCGCATTCTATTTATTACTTCGAGGTTAAATTGGTTGTAGATTATTTAAAATGAGTGATTAATGGAGACAACATATTTCATTTTTCTGAAAAAAGAAGGTACTCTGTCCTCTCCATATAAGTGGAAAAGGTATTGAACTAATTCTGGATAAAACTCTAATGGACATTTTGGGTTTTGACCAAAATATCTTTAAAAGTGGTACTGTAACCAAAGCTAGCGCAGACATGTCGCTATCGCGTCGTATTAACTATTTTCAGATATATTCCAATATTGGTGAAGATGTACGTGTGGGAACATTGTTGAAGAGCTGCCATTGCCTAGCATAATGGATTACGCTCTCAAGCCAAAATGCTGCAGTATTTGTATCTGAGCATACTTTCAAGAAAGTGCATTATACAAAGACGCGAAATCAAACTACATCCCACAAATTGATATTGCCATTTATGCATGTATCGGGCTGGTGGCGTTGATGAGCGGGGCGATTATTCATAAAGATGCTGTGACAAGTAATTACACTCCATTTCCGAGATTGAAGAGTTAATTGCAAACTGTAGGCTATTATATTTTTTCCAACTTGTGATATAATATGGAAAGGTGAAAAATTAAGGACTCGTTTCTTAATCTATTGGCCCAGTAATGCTTTCTATGAATAAATTTCCGCCAAAAATTAAACCATCAGGACTATCGAGTAGAATTAAATCGGCCACTGCATTTAGAAGGTGGGAAGTGGGAGGTTGGCGTTTCTAGTTATTTGCCTATGATAGCAATATTTCAGAATGTGAATGATTTGGAAGAAATGTATATTGACTCCTCGCACTATCAGCCATGGATAGGAATAAACGATGAAGTGAATGCATTTCAGTTCCCATACAATTTAACATCAGATGGAAAATGGAACTATGAATGGATTCAGATAAAATCAGATTCTTATGAGCCATTTGGGAATGGAGGAGAATGTAGTGTAAGGCATTCAAACCAGTTGGTAATACTTCCATCATTGAGAAAGAATAAAAAATCAGAAAGCTTATGAGTTTACTATCTATCATTGGAGTGGGAGACAGTTCTCCGCTTTCATTCTTTTACTAAAGGTCTTACGCTGAGGTTGGATAGTGAATTCTATCCGCATCTTGGTTTTGGTCATGGACTACATCTAACGTCAATTGCTACTGCAAATGTTAGAAAAGTTTATTCAATCGAATCAACAAATTTCATTATAGATTTAAAATATTTGATGAAGATGTTGTAGAATGCGAAGAACGCATCATTTTGAAAAAGCGTGGTGTTCAACCTTTATCACTTATTGAGTTAGTAAAACGATGGAATGAGACTGTGGGTAAGAAGTATGGAGAAAAAATTATGGCGGACAAAAATAAGTTTGGTTATTCAGAAATATAATGACAAACTTACAGTTTATTTCTCTCCAACCTTGCGTCATTTTGTAAGACATTATACACCTATTATTGAAGCGGTGTGGTGTATGCTTCTCATGAATATCACACTAAAGCTGATTCAGTAATGATGAATGGTGGAGTGGACATCTATGGCGATCGCATCAAGAAAATTTACCAGTCTTATGAAGAATCTAAAGTTGCTATCAATATAATGCCGCGTCTATATCATACAGTTGAAAGCTTCATTCATGTAGTAAATCCTTATATACAACAGAAGTTGAAGCATGTGATGAAAAGTAAATATGATGTAAAGACACATCACATTTCGTTTTCAATTGAAAATCAACGCGTAGTTCTGAAACTGGGTGATGACATTCAATGTCATTGAGTAAAAATTTGAAAAAACTCTTTGGTTTTTCAATGCTACAAACTGTGTTTACTGCTGCGCATACGATTGGTATAGAAACACCAATGACACTTGATAAACATGAACAGCACCTTTACATTCAAAGTGATTTGATTCTACTATTTCTGTTGGTGAGAAAAAAGAATACATTTTACGTGATTTCATTCATGATAAAGACGCTTCATATGGTCTCTCCCTAATAGTCGAGAAGATGTTTGAATCTATTTTCTATCATCCCGTCGTCAAACAAACTATACCCTCTATTGCTATCAAAATTTCTTCTACCAATGGTTTACAAGAGTGCATCCATGTGAAAGATACTAAATCCCTCATAACGTTAGTGTTTCGGAAAACAAAGTGAATGAATGTCATTGTGATTTGTTTATTGAAATATGTACATGAATGTGAAGCAAAAGACTTTATACTAAATCCACTGAAAATAAATACATGAACGAACTTCAATAAACATTGTTATATACAAAAAGTCTTTTTACTTCGTGAAGGGTGGAAATATACAGGGATAGGAAAAATGTCTTTCAGTGGAAAAGTCATCACATGGGGAATGTACAGATGTGGACACATATTCACAAGGAAAAAACAATCTCATGCGATACATAAAACAACAATGTTTATCTACAGAAATCAACATCAAAATACTAAGTTAAGGATGATTATGCTAAGACGTCTCCTGAATGTGGTAGTGTGAGTTTAATTCTTTTGGGTGGTGGTATGTTTGTGTCAGGATGTCCATTTGGAAGAGATATGTTGTGTTCTAACCAGCACCTCTTATCCTCCCATGCTGAAAGCGCCCGTTTCCTAAAAGTATGAGTTTTGATCTCATGCGACTTAGATTTTAAGATTGTCATATTGACAAACGTTATATTTTTATTTCTATAGGCTTTCCTGAAATTCTTATGTTTCATATTTTGCACAATGGATTTTGATATGCCTTTAGCGCGCTTAATGCTATCATCACTATCCTTTAATTTCATAGAATACATTTTTGGACGGAGGAGAATCATTTCATCTATTTCCTTCCCTGCTGTCTCATCCTTAAAGCAGCCAAGTTTTGCCTTATTTTTGATGGAGTAGAGTGGATGATCAGCAGGATAATTTGATGTATCAAAATATCTTTCCAAAGATTTTCCTACTTCATTGAAATTTAAATCTTTTTGAGGTGGTAATACCTAAGAAGAAAACTATCTGTATCACCACCCAACAAACGAACCTCTTTTACGAGAGGACATGGTTTTAGTATTTTATAAAGAGTTGGTACATTTCAAGCTTAGAATAATCTAGTACAGCTTGACCAATATAGATGGGTTTGCACAACTCAACTTCAGATTTTATCATTTTAACACCTATAAGGTCCTCATCGATAATGTCTCTATCGATGAATAGAGGTGATGAGGTCAATTTGTGATACTTTTGATCATCATTAACTAGTTTGTAGTTTACGCGCTTTCTAACATCCTCCATCGTCTTACCAAATAGACTGTTGTTCTTATATTTATAAAAATCTTTTTCAAAGTTATTTTGGGCTAGTGCACGTTTCTGGCTGTTGCTATCAATATATGGCTTGAGGAAGGCTTTCTGTCTAAATTTAATAATGCGGTGAACTCTTTTTAAAATCATACCCATTTCTAAATAAAATTTTAAGATGCTAAAGTGGACTAGATAGTTTTTCTTTATCATACTGGGTGAGTAAAAGTTTGCGACAAGGCTTATAGTCGGGTTGTCCACATGATTCTAAATCTTTATGAAATTGTTTCATAAAGTCGGAAAACATATCTTTACTCACTTCACCTGATTCGGGTGCGAGTGGAAAATCTACGGTTTTATGTTTTAATATTATTTGGATAGATTAGATCTATCTCAAAATAATATCCCCAATCACCTTCATCTGGAATTGCCAGTATGTTAGAAGGGTTGGAGAAATGTTGAATATCACTATCATCTAACCAGCTAAACTCAGAGTGAGGTAGCGGTTTGGATAATGAACTACCATACAAATTATTTTGGTCATAATACTTCAGATGAGTCTGGTCATTGTCTACTGTTTCAGATTTTAACCTATGTTTATTTACAAATGTGAGACCACCGCGAATTCCTCGCTCAAATAAATTATACATCTCTGGATCTTGTAAGAGATGAATGGTCTCACCAGTCATTTTAAAAGCAGACTTAAATGACATGGCTGGCAGACTGACAAAGTGGACGGGATCTAACTTATCTTCTTCTAATGCCACTCGTCGAAACTCCTGAAATACATCAGCCAGCAAAAATACATCTAACTTAAGGTAGGCAATCATATATTCACCAAATGTATGGCAGTCAAATTTTATCCCATGCATCTTGTGCATGATCATAATCTTCGGTTCTTACATTCTGCGCCGGTCAAATCATTTTTAAATTTATCTATGGGCGGAAGAGAAGTCTCGCCGAGTTTACTAATCGCATCAAAATATGCATATGGAAAGACTCCTTTCCGTGTGATGACTTCATCGGTTAGATTTGGGTATTGTTTCTTAAGATTTTGTGTTAGTGGAAGAGACTTTAGATTTTGCACGAGAGAGGCCAGTGATGCAGTCATAAATTGGTAGGAATCTAAAAATTTTATATCAAAATAGACCGTCTTATTTTCTTTAGTTTTATCGACAGGCACTTTTGCTGTCATGGCCATAAACTTCTCTCTCGTTTGCGCTATTACATCAAGCTTCCACTCTTTCATTTGACCTAAACCTCCTTTTATTATCATATGGCTGTCGTAGCCCTTGAAAATTATGGAAAATGACGGGTAATGTACGCCGTTTCATCCTAAGTGAAAAATTGCATTTTGAACAGAGTGCGTTTCTAAATTTAGCAGTGATGTGATCATGGTCGCGCACTTTCTTAATCTTATCATCGTCAAATGTTTTCCTACATTTGGGGCAAATGTTGCAACTATCAAATTTTGCTTGATCATCTGCTGTCATATGCAATGATCTGCGATAGAGTTCACCATCATGTTTTTGTTGAAATTTTACAGCCTGTTCGAGGAATTGTAGGAATTGGTAAATACAATCCTCACCTTGCAGGACGCGAATTTTATTTTGCCTACTCCTAAAGTGATCATGCCATACTTCATAGCAGGAAATGGCTGCTGGTCGATGGATGTTATCATCGATATAACATTCGATGTCAGCATAGATGACACGAAGAGGACTTAATTCATCACCATTCTCTCTATATGAAAACTCCTTATCTTTGGGCATGCGCTCCATTTGCAGTTTACCTCGCTTACACCATTCGTAATGAGTTTCAAATTTAGTTTTCCTCCTAAAGTGGCGAATACATCTGTCGCAGTAATATAACTCTCTACTAGAGTTTTCTAAGTGGTGGTATAAGCGAGAGATTTTGGGAATACCGCAGTAGTGCCATTCCTCACTATCATCCTGTTTTACTAATAACAGGTTTACTGTACGTTCATAACAACTCGAACGCGAGTTGTAGCGCACACCCTTCAATCCTTTTTCCCAAACATGGAGAACTATTTTGATGTTGTTCAATTTTTCAAATTTTTCTATATCTTTAATTTTCATATCGTCACTATTACAGTCATCGAAGTTTAATTCATTCTCCCACTGTTGATACTTACTCTTGCGGTATCGACTATTCTGCACATCATTATAGTGGAGAATGGAGAGGACGGCATACTTAAAACATTGCGATTCGCAATCTACAGAAATGACTGCTGCTTTATTTCTTAAATTTTTCGGAAGTTTAAAGGAGCCTCGACCACTATGATTTCCTAATAAACTGATTTTAATCATGGCGGTCTCAATACCATCAAAAACGAGTCCACTATCACGCTCGTTAAATTTATCTATATTTAATTTTAACCCTTGGATATGAAAATTTATCCAAGACTCACAGTCTACAACTTCGGTTGCAGGAGAGGAGGGTATGTGAAACTCCAACCTCTCTATTATTTGTCCAGTATGGTGGTCGATTTTTACATATTTTATTTTAAGATAGATGAGCGCCTTCATCCTAAAATTGTCTAAATTGTTGAAGAGCGCTTCTATCAATGATGAATTTTGATGAAACCATTCCTCAAAGTTAGCAATGGTTTCTGAGGAGTCCATCTGGTAGTTCCTCACTAAATTATTTATGGACACTTCAGTGAGTCGGATAGAGGAGGTACCGTTGGTGTAGGTATCGTTTCGCGTGTGTATGTTGAAGTCTGTGCGAAGATAGTTCAAAACGTGTCTCGAAAGACTGAGCGCACAAGTCGCAAGAAAAGGAGACATCGTTAACAGAATCATCCCTACCTTCGGAGATTGATGCCGGCTTAGGTCGACAAACACCTCGCTTGATGTGTCGGGTGAGATCACGCTTCCTCGTGAAGATGTGTCCACAGTCAGCACATTGCCGATCGTCGCATTCCCGCGACAATGTTGATATGGACTCGCACGAGATGGAACTGGTATCACCTGAAAGAGAAATCATTCTTTCATCTCTGTTCAAGTGTCAGTATATTGTTACAACCTACCTTGACTCAACAACTCTAAACTTTCCTCGAGAAGGGAGGGTGTTGGTGATGAAGTTGATGCCTGAAATTGAGGAAGATGCTATTAGCCACACGTTTGAGGGAGATGAGAGAGGAAATTTTCAACTTACCATTTGAACGAAATTATGTTTAAGCTTGATACTTGAACAAGATAGAGACTTCACTCAAATTTGGAATTCACTAAAGAGCAGTTCACTTGTACGCCTCAAATACAGAATTCGCTAGACAACAGTTCACTTATGCGTCTCAAAGACAGAGTGAAATGATACGGATGTCACTTTGCTTATATACTTTCATTCTCTTCATTCATTGGATGTTCATTCTGATTGGTTGCTTGTTGATACTTAAGAATTAGAAAACATTTCAAAGTCATTATTCACAGTCAACATGACAAGCCTCCGACAACACCAAACACAAAATTCTCTTCTCCATGCTCAACACCAAAGGCGCTCGTTACACCAAACGCTCCAAGAAAGGCGAAGGTGGAGAAGGTGTACCAACTGGACAATATCAGGAAGTTATCATTACCAGCGGATGAGGAAGAGGAGAGTGTATGTGAGAAGGAGTGTCCCGACTTAACAGGCGTGAGGTGGAAGTATCTCCAGTACGATACTGACGATGTGATGGAGATCACCAGCACGAAATTCCTCCACCAATTATGGGAGTGGTACACCCCTAACTCCCAGCCACGAACTATGGCAGAGTGGGAGTATATTGATAAAGTGAGGCTCGCAGTGGAAGAACGATTAAAGCAACTGAACTGTTTTTGTTATCTATGTGAAGCCAGACTCTGGGACGATATTGACGATGAAGACCTTTTGAAATACATGCCATAATAAATTTTTATTTCGTATTATCTTTGCTTTCATACTGACGTACTTGAATGGGGCTTCAGTGGATGATTTAACCATGTATACATTTTCATTTGGAAATAGTAGCACGCTTAGTCTAACTTGTAAATCTTAAAACATTTCATATGGACGATGATGATAGATGAAATAGTGTCAAATAAAATTAAGATAGCTTACACTTCTGATACAGGGATAGCAATCGACTGCGATCCATGTGTAAAGAGCTTGTTAGACTACGGATGGGGTTAAGTGGATGATTTAACCATGTATACATTTTCATTTGGAAATAGTAGTACGCTTAGTCTAACTTGTAAATCTTAAAACATTTCATATGGACGATGATGATAGATGAAATAGTGTCAAATAAAATTAAGATAGCTTACACTTCTGATACAGGGATAGCAATCGACTGCGATCCATGCGTAAAGAGCTTGTTAGACTACGGATGGGGTTAAGTGGATGATTTAACCATGTATACATTTTCATTTGGAAATAGTAGCACGCTTAGTCTAACTTGTAAATCTTAAAACATTTCATATGGATGATGATGATAGATGAAATAGTGTCAAATAAAATTAAGATAGCTTACACTTCTGATACAGGGATAGCAATCGACTGCGATCCATGTGTAAAGAGCTTGTTAGACTACGGAAGAGAGAAGTGTGTTATGTTGCGTGTGGCGCGTGAGTGTCCTCCCATTTCATTCCATTCATTATTTTTCTTCCCCTCTGCATTCCATATCCGAGGATATGTGGCGGGCTTGGGACCGCTTTAGCTGCATTAGAAGGTTGGCCCTTAAAAGAGCCCATGGGTCGTTCTCCGTCCACCGACACTCCTCTCACTTCTGCAAAAACTCTGAAAGAAAAAGAATAGGAGATTAGATGAGCTACAAAAATGATCATGTTGAGGAAGCTTACTGGGAACTTTCTTCCGAACTTTTCGGACGACGAAGTCTTCAAGCTGACCGGTAACGTCCATACTCATGTGGAGACATCGGACTCCGTCGCCCTCATAACACTGCTGTGTCACGTTGGGATCATCCGTGATGGTTGGGGCGTCGCATACATTGTTCTCAAAGAGGGGAAGATGGACTTCATACACTCTCCTTTTTCGACACTTCAAACGCTCATGCAGTCGCTCCACTTCACCCGTCAACCTCTTATTAATAACCTTCACCTCCTCCGTCTCCTTCACCACGCTTCGCATCCGCTCTATCTCTTCATCCTTCCTCGACACACTCGCCTGCAAACTCTCCACCAAACCTGCCTTCCTCATCAACTCGCTCCTTTCCGCCATCCATTCCTTCTCCTTCTTTCTCAAGCTCTCCAACTCTTCCCTTGTTGCCCTATACCCCTCAACCTTCACCTTCAGCTCTTCATTCTCCTTCAAAACTTTTCTATTATTACTTTCCAAAGCCATCACACGATCCTTCATTCTCACAAATACCTCCGTGTCATACGCCTCTTGCTGCCGTGGCGATGATCGGCTTAGCCACTTCCTCCCCCTCCCACTCTTCCTTCAAATCCGCTATGTCCCCAAACAAATCTTCCATCACCGCATCCAAATCAACATCATCCTTCTTCTTCATATTCGCTCTCAACTCAACTTCCTCATTCGAACTCCCATCACTCGAACTCCCCTCACTCGCATTCCTCACCACTTTCTCCCCAATCACGTCCTGTATCGTTGCCACCGCCTTTGTCACCTCTTCCCTCTCCAACAACTCTCCCTCAAACCATGCCTTGAACCCCTTCTCTCCGATGTTCCCACTCTCACACTGCAAATGCGCCTTCATAAATTCCTTCTCATCCCCCATCACACATTTCCGACAAGACACACACAACCTCAACATCACTTTCCTCTCATGGCCCATCGTCCCCTCTTTTTCTTTTAAATGTTTCTTGAGTTCGCTACCTCTAGCAATCTTGCCACAACTGCACTTGCCCACTAGCATCTTGGCGTTACTCGCTTCGTCATGATAATTCTGTAAAGATAGAGTAAAATTTGATAGCAAGTGTTTATAGGATACTACTTGCTGATATGCATTGAAAGACTAAGTCACCAAACATTTGATAGCAAGTCAGCAACCGTTTGGGTGTTAAGCTCTTGAATCCGTTACAGGCATTACTCAGAGGGGATCTTATCCCAGCTCCAAGGCCTCGACCCACAAATCCAACCTCGATCGGACAGAGCGTGCGTCATATCACTGTGTTGGTATCCGGGCCCCAGTTTTGACATGAAAACGGTGGAGTTATTTACAAGAGGAAACGACCCAAGTCACAGAGACTCATAAACGACTGCTTTTTATTCAAAAACTTTAATTATTATCATTAAATATGAATTTAAATTTTTCAGTATTTTAGTACTACTCATAAAACGTTTATAAGTAGTCTGTCACCTTCAGCATAGCAAAACGCTGTCGAATGTTTTTTGAATCAAGTCTAAAGGACTTGTAGAAGCAAAGTTATAGCCGTTTGAAGATTTCGGCCTACTATCATCAAATGGTCAGTCATGCTATACTGACTAACCTATAAGTCTGACACCTTAGCTGATATCAGCAATGTAAAGTCAGAAGTCCGATATCGGACCTCAAGAGAAAAGACTTACCTGTAGTCAGTTTCTCAACTTAGTGAAATTCCTCTCCCGATCCCGTTCTTATATACCCTGTGAATATGCAATCGATAAGAGGGGGGGGACGTCAGTGAAATTTCAAACTTTGATGAAAAATGTTTTGGTGACGGTCCCAGGTCGAAATTCCACACTTTGGAAAATTTTCAAATTTTTACCCATACAAAGTCACTCTGACACTTGGATTTTTTCAGGTGAGCGAGCTCCGACCTAAAATCTTGTAACCGCTCTAACTTTTGAACGAAGACAGATAGGAACAAGCCGATTCTTTCACTGAATTTGTCTCACTCTTAGCTTTCAAACGAGCTATCGCACGACAAAATCCGTCCACTGGAAGCCAAAATCAAAGCAAGCTGTCCAGAGGGGGGGGGGACGTCAGTGAAATTTCAAAATTTGATGAAAAATGTTTTGGTGACGGTCCCAGGTCGAAATTCCACACTTTGGAAAATTTTCAAATTTTTACCCATACAAAGCCACTCTGACACTTAGGATTTTTTCAGGTGAGCGAGCTCCGACCTAAAATCTTGTAACCGCTCTAACTTTTGAACGAAGACAGATAGGAACAAGCCGATTCTTTCACTGAATTTGTCTCACTCTTAGCTTTCAAACGAGCTATCGCACGACAAAATCCGTCCACTGGAAGCCAAAATCGAAGCAAGCTGTCCAGAGGGGGGGGGGACGTCAGTGAAATTTCAAAATTTGATGAAAAATGTTTTGGTGACGGTCCCAGGTCGAAATACCACACTTTGGAAAATTTACAAAATTTTTACCCATACCAAAAGCCACTCTGGACACTTAGGATTTTTTCAGGGGTGAGCGAGAAGCTCCGACCTAAAATTTGTAACCGCTCTTAACTTTTGAACCGAATGGGACAGATAGTAACAAGCCGATTCTTTCACTGAATTTGTCTCACTCTTAGCTTTCAAACGAGCTATCGCACGACAAAATCCGTCCACTAGAAGCCAAAATCGAAGCAAGCTGTCCAGAGGGGGGGGGACGTCAGCCGAAAATTTTTTCTCTCCGAGTTCGCTGGAAACATCCTTCCTAACCCAAAATTTCACGTAGATTCCGAATCTGGCCTCCGTTTTCTCATCCGATGCTTCGTTTGGGCGCTACACACCAAAACGTCCCAAATTCTAACTCTGTCGTTTTTTCGAAAAATGTTGAAAATTTTTTCTCTCCGATTGACTTGAAACTCACTTTACAGATAAAGAATTTCACGCTGATTCCAAATCTGAAATCCGTTTTCCAATCCGATGCTTCGTTTTGAAGCTACAGCCCAAAACGTCCCAAATTTAACTCTGTTAAAATTTTGTAAAGAAAAATTTTTTCTCGCCAAAGTGCCTTGTGAAACTCCACCCTACCGATGCAGAATTTTTACGATCTGAATCGAATCTGGCAGCCATTTCACCATCCACCGGACAACTAGACGGTCGCCCACGTTCAAAACCTAGACGGTCGCCCACGTTCAACCTAGGCGGTCGGCCAAGTCAACCTAGGCGGTCGGTCACGTCAACACGAGACCAAACACACTCCGAGTCTCACACTCTTGGTCGTTGCAAGAGGGGGGGGGGGAGTCCAGCGAACATGTTGTGAACCCACCTGGCCGGCCACACCCACGACAGACACTCTCGTCGTTTCCAGATGGGGGGGGGGGACTTCAGACAACGAAGCACCACGGCGGCCCCCGAAACCACGACACTCTGCCGTTCCAGAGGGGGTGGGTGGGCGCGGTCGAGTGTTTGTCACTTGCTTACTACT
>CAJQUW010012950.1:0-50253 GCA_907163375.1 Prostheceraeus crozeri | reverse complement strand
CAACAATTATACCATCATTAGTATCAGGAAACCAACCTTCGATTTCATGCTTTTTATTATTTTCACCAATTGTTTATAAATCTAAGCAATGTATCAATTACACCTGGGGAATCACTTATTGTTTCTATATTTTGAGTTGCAACATCTAAACGCATTTGTGTAAATAAACTTGGGAAAAAATTATTCTCTAGTGTAATATTATCGGTATCTGGTAATGGTGTTGTAAAATCAGCATCACTATATAAAGAATATTCGCAGTGTAAAAATGAATCAGTAAATATAAATAACTCTGCTGATTATCAACTTCAAAAATTAAATCACCTCCAGTGTTTACTCTACTAGAAGATCCGGGATTCATGGCAATTCTTATATAGTCATTCTTTTTTTGATTATAACTGACGAACGGAGGATCGTCTAATTTGAATTTATTTTCGATAAGCGAAGACATTTTTATAAAAAATAATTTGACTTTTTGTTTTTCTCACAGACAGAAAAAAAAATTTTTACTAAAATATAATTTTAGAATTTTGCTAGACCAGCTCCGCTACAGCTTTGCTGGTTAGACCGAAGGTTGCTGCTCACGCCATTACCTCTTATTTCTTCAATTGTTTTTTCATTTTGTTTACTATCACCCTCTACAGCTATGTTAGCAATTTTGTTTTTTGTTTCATCTGAAAGTTTTTTTAATTTTTTTAGTTCTTCAGAATCATTCTTGAGTTTACGAATAGCTTCTAGTTGTTTTAATTCGTTTTGAGACTTGACAGCATTTGATATTGCACTAACTGTACTACCTATAGCAGCTGCTCCTTTTGCAGCAGATGTAATCAAATCTTTATTATTTTTAATTAAGTTAACGATACTACCAATACCAGAAAAGATGCCATCCCCTTCTTATTGAACGGTTTCTCTATTATCATAATGGTAAACCGGATTCATACGTGGTTCATGAGCAATTTTTTGATTTGAAGCAAATTGTTTAAGATTGTGTTTATAAATTATAGGCATTTTTTTAGTAATAAATTTGACTTTTGGGAAAAATATAAATACGGGCGAAGCCCTGGAAGACATCTCCGATGTCCATTATAAAAAATGTTTATTTTTTGTTCTTAACTTTTACAGATTGGGTTTTTGGTTTAACTTTATCAGGAACCAAACCTGCATCAATCATTCTTTTTATTCTATGATTTTCTTTCATAATATTTCTTTGTTTTATTAACTCTTCTAATTGTTTTATTCTTTTAAAATTATCAGCTCTAATTTTATCCATTTTTAAAATTATATACTTTTATATTTTTAAATTTTTTTTAAAAATTATATTTATACTTTTATATTTTAAAATTATATTTATATTTTTAAAATTATATTTATATTTTTTAAATTATATTTATATTTTTTATGATTTTTATTTTTTGTAGGTAAAAAATATTTAAGTTAATATTTACAATACTCGTTTAAGATTTACGTTTATGAATATCTAACAACTTCGAGATAACTTTATTAATTGCTTGTTGCACTTTATCTATTGCATCAAGAAGCGTGTGATGTACTTTAATTTCTTTTTCAGTCATTTCTAATTTTTTCTCACTTTTCTTTAATTCTGTTTTTAAAGCATTTAATTGAACTTTAAGACCATCTACTTTTCTTTTAACGGAATCTAACTGTTCTTTATTTTCTTTAGAGTTTTCTTGTAAATTTTTCTTTAATTCATTTTCTAAATTGATTTTCAGAGTTTTCATTTTATCAACTTTTTCATTAAGTGAGTTTACTTCATTTATTATTCTATTCATCTTTTTAATTTGTTGAGCAATTTTAGAACTCAATTCATTCACACTTTTTTGGAATGTAGTTTGTAACTGCTTTAAATTTTTTTAAATTCTTTCAGGTAGTTTTTCTATTTCATCTTCTAATTGTTCTTTTAAAATTTTTATCTGATGTTTATTTTTAATTACAGCAGATTTTAAATTTATAGAAAGTAATATTAAAATTTTTGATTGTTCAGAAATCTTTTTAAAAAGTTTTGCTATATCTGCTTCTAGCTCTCTATCCTTTTTATCAAGTTTTAATAATTTTTCGTTTAATGATTTGTCATTAAGTTTAAGCAACTTTAATTCGTTCATCAGCGGAACCATAACATCGTTTATATATTTTTCTTTTAAGTCATTGATTTGTGTATCAACATATTGTTTATTTGTTAACTCTGTATTTTGTTGTGGAAGAATAGAAAGATGTAATGGACCAGATAAAACGTCTCCAGTTTTCATTATATAATTTTCTAGTTCTATTTCTGATTCACGATTATTCGGGATATATGCACCTCCACCAACATTTGGTAACATCATTTTTAAACAATAAAAATAAAATATTTTCTTATTATAAAAATACATAAATTATAAAAATAAAATTTTTCCTAATAAAAATAAAAAAATGGAAATGACTCAAATTTGTGAAGTTTGCAATATGCGTTTTTTAAATCAAACACTATTATATTCTCATATGAAAAACACACCATGTGGTATGCATATGAATCAATTACAACCTAATAATAGTATGCAACCTAATAATAGTATTCAGTATAATAATATTCAACCTAATAATAGTATTCAGTATAATAATATTCAATCAGAGCAACCATTACAAAGATTAAAGCATTTATTTATTTCAGATAAAGAACAAAATCTTTATACTGCTAGAATAAATACACCTAGGCAAAATAATAATAATTATTTAGCACAAAATAATCCTTTTGTTCAAAATAATAATGTAGCTCAAAATAATTATGTTGATAAAAATAATAATGTAGCTCAAAATAATAATGTAGCTCAAAATAATTATATTGATAAAATCAATTTGTTGAAAGTAATAACAAAAAAATATGTTCCGGATGTAATAAAAATATAACATCAAAAAATTTTGCACGTCATTTAAAATTATGCGAACAACCAGAAGAGGTTAAAAAAAATAAAAAAGATAAATTAAAAGATCAGTTATGTCGTAATTGTAATAAATATTTTACAATTCAAGGAATTACTAATCATTATAATTCTTGTATAAGTTCTACAAGACAATGTACAAGTTGTCAAATTACTAAACCTAAGACAGAGTTTTATGATAGTAAATATCAGTGTAAGGATTGTTTAAAAGAAAAAGTTAAATGTAGAGGTTGTCAAAAAATTATATTAAAGAAAAATTTTCAGCGACATGTAACACTATGTCCAAAACTTAATCAACATAATAATCAACATAATAATAATTTATATTAGTATTTCAACTAAAATAGTTGTATTTCAACTAAAATAGTTGTATTTCAACTAAAATAGTTGTATTTCAACTAAAATAGTTGTATTTCAACTAAAATAATCTTATATATATTAAAATATTATTTTTTATAAAGAATAAAATATTATTTTATTAAAATATTCTTAAGCATTCCGGAAGAGATGAGAGGTTCGGAACATACTTCTTTGAGTATAGGAACAAAAAGTCCGACACATTCGGAGGTTCTACAGAGGTTAAAAACACTCATAAGAGTGTAAGAATGCGAGTCCGGAATTAAAAAATAATAATTCCGAAATTTTTATTTTAAAAATATTAAATGAATAAAAACGAAAATTTGGAAGATTTATATTCACCGGTTATAATTAAAAGTAATAAAAGTAATCTAAGTCGTCATAAATCTCTTAATGCAATAAACGAAATAATAAATAATTATATGAATAACACTGAGTTTCAAGATACACTAACCCCTCAAGATCCGAATCTCAAAGATATTAATAATATTGTAGAAAATCCTATATATAATACTAAATATAATAATAATATAGATAAAAATATATATAATAATATAGATAAAAATATATATAATAATATAGATAAAAAATATTTAGAGACACTACCCCCTAATTCATCTTTTAATAAAAAAATACCACAATCAATCTTACACGTCTTTGGAATTTTTTAAAATTTCATTGTATAAAAATATTGTTAGCATGTATTTTAATATATTTTATTTATCATCTTGTTATATGTATTGGAAATCAATGGGGTTACTTTCTAACAGAGGAACAAAAGAGAATAAATTTTTATAAACAAGAAATAAAAACTTTTAAAGGATGGAAGACTGAGGAGATAAGATTAAGGATAAAACTAATAATAAAAAATATTAAACAAGGTAAAATGTATCAAGAAAATTTACATTTCATTGTTTACGGTAAAACTGGAAGTGGTAAGACTACGTTTATTAAAAAATATATAAACCAATATTATAAGGACGAAACAAAAGTACATATTTTTTGTATGCATACTTCTGAATGGCCAACTTTTACAAACGTCTATAATGATAAACAATTAGATGAGTTACAAGATATGGAAAGTTTTGCTGGTACACCTGAAAATAAATCTTTATTAATTTTAGATGATGTTGCAAGTTTATCAAAACAAAAAAATATGTCAGAAATATTTACAAAAGGAAGACATCAAAATATTCAAATAGTTGTATTAGCTCATAAAGCTTGTGATGTAGATAATAAGATTAGAGAAAACATTCAAACATTTTTTACAACTACACAAAATAATGCAGCATTCTTTAATGATATTAATAAAAATTATAAAATGAATATGCCTTTATCATATTATACACATCATAAATATGGAATAATACGTGTTGACACCATAAGTGAACATATGCAAGTATATGATAAAGATTTAAGTATATTAGTAGATACCGAACATGAAATCTATAATAACTCTCAAGATTTTGATATTAGAATATATGCAAATGCAAAACATTTATCAAATCAAGTTATAGAACAAATAATTATCTTTTTAGAGTCTGAAGCAAAAGTACCACTAAAAATTATTCCTGATACATTTTATTTTTATTTTGATCATTATTTAAATGCAAAATTTGGTATACCAATACCAAAAAGATTACAAGATAATGAAACATTAAACTATTTAAAAATTGCAATAAATGATGTTAGAAACGGTTTAAGAAAAGCAACACCAATAATAACTGATGTTAAATCTACATTTTCTGATGCTAAATCTACATTTGATGAAGCCAAAAAAACATATAATGATATAAAACCATTAATAAATGGTGTAAGTGAAATACTTAATAATTAAACAAATTTATCATAATCGAACCGAAGGTTCTAGGGCTTCGCCCGATTTTACAGATATATAAGAATTTTTCCATTATATATATTTTAGAATTTTTTTCTCTAAAAATTAAAACATAAATTTTTTTTTTAAAAAAAAATTTCTCAAATTTTCTCTAAAAAAATAAAAAAATAAAAAATGGAAAAATTTTATTGCAACTTATGTAAAAAAAAGTTACAAACAAAAAGAAGTTATCAATCTCATCTACAAAGTAAAATGCATTTACAAAATGTAGAACGAGTTGATGATGGAAATATATTAAAATTAAATAGTTATAAAAACTATCTAGAAACATTGCCTACTGATATAAAAGTTAAAAAAATGTTTGATGATTATTCACATTCGGAATATAAAAAATTTTTTAATAGTGAAGATGAAGCCGTAACAGATATAAAATATTTATTTAGCGATACTGATGAATTTAACGAAATAGATGAATTTGATGAAGCCGTACGAACTGAAGGTTCTAGGGCTTCGCCCGAAACAGATATAAAATATTTATTTAATCAGTCTTTTGAATATAATGAAACCGATAAAACTTTTTCTGATATTCTAACCAACTTTTATAATATATTTAAGAAATCTTTCAAATGTTATATGAATGTAGAAGTACTTTATACAAAAAATGGACCTGATGGAATTCCTGAAGAAATAATACAAGGACATTTTACAAATTCGCAAGAAATTCATAATGTAAATGATATACAACCCATATTTGAATCGATGATACTTAAATTAGAAAATTGTATAATTGAAGCCCAGTTACGTGAATCTGGTTGGAGATTTGTTAAAATACTATCTAAGAAAATAGTAATTGATAAATATAAAAATAATACTGGTGGTAGTTATGTTCCTTTGCCTTTCAGTTCACCACAATTAATCAACATAAAAAATGAAGATGATTATTGTTTTCTGTGGAGTATTATAGCACATTTACATCCTGCAAAATATCATAAAGAAAGAGTAAGTCATTACAATAAAGAAGAATACATAAGTGAATTTGATCTTTCTGATGGCTTAGATGAATTTCCATATGATTATAATAAGTTAAAAAAGTTTCATAAAAAGAATAAAAATTTAATAGAAGTAAATGTTTTTGAATTAAATGTGAATTATGTTTCTATTGGTAAAATTACTCCACTTTACTCAGATTCAAAAAATTTTATTTGAATAATAAAAATTTATGCCAATCAGAAATAGTATATAATGATAGAGGAAATTACATGCATCATAATATTTTTTACCAAGGAAATATAATATGTACTGAAAAATTTGAACTTGTTAAAACACTATCACCAATAATGATTAATCACAATAATTATAAAGGACGTAATGATGATTATAATTACAAATATTCATCTTTATCTTCAGAATATCAACAAAAATTAGAAAATTTAAATGAAAGTTTACAAAAATGTAAAATAGATTATCAACAACAAACAAAAATGTTACTACAAGAATATCACCATAAATATCAAAATAAGATAGAAACAATTCAAAAATTAAATGAAGAAAATAATAAAAAATTAAATGAAGAAAATAATAAAAAATTAAATAATAAAGAATTAAATGAATGTTTAAAAAAATGTCTGCAACAATATAAAGAACAATATGATAAAGAATATATTTATCAGCTACAAATATTAAATCAAAATTATTATCAAAATACATTTAATATTACAAAAGAAATTAATGAAACACATGAAATATATAAAGATGAATTTGAAAAACTAGAACAGTCAAAACAACCAGCACAAGCGAATATATTATATTATCAGGGACATTTTATATTGTGTAAAGATGTTTCTATATTTACAAAAACTTCAGATAATAAAAATTTTCCTTGTCTTCAATGTATGACAAGTTTTAGAACTTTAGAAGAAATGAATAGACATTTGGAGAATTGTCAACAAAATGAAGCAGTTCAAAATACTTTTCCTAAAGATGATTATTTAGAATATAATAAATGGTATTTTAAAAATAAAGTACCCTTTACTATTTATTGTGATTTTGAAGCATATAATGTTAATATGACACAAAATCAAACGGAAAGTTATTCTGAAAATTATAATTCTGAAAATTATAATTCTGAAAATTATAATTCTGAAAATTATAATTCTGAAAAAAGTGCGCCTGAAAGAAGTGCACCTGGAAAAAGTTCAACTGAACAAAGTAAAGAAAAATATTTATTTGAACAAAAACCATTATGTTGGGGAATGTACATTCATTCGAATTATCCTGAATTATTTAAATCAGAATATTTACAATACTATGGTGAAGACAGTTCAGAAATGTTTACAAAGAAAGTAGAAGAATTACAAGGACTTTTTTCACAATTGCTTGAAACAAATAAACCAATGATACCATTAACGGATGAAGAAAGAAAAGAATTTTATGATGAAATAAATTGTTATTACTGTGGAAAAGGTTTTACAAATAAATATAAAACTGGCAGAGGTAGATATATTAATAAAGTAAAAGATCATGATCATCTAAATGGATTATATAGAGGTGCAGCACATAATTCTTGTAATCTTAATGCTAACAAATTTAAATATAACTTTGTTCCTCTATATTTCTACAATGGTTCTAAATATGATTTCCATCTAGTAATGAAAGATTTATTTTCATCTGAAAAATTACATCAACAAAAAATAAATGTACTATGTAAACAAGAAGAAGAATATTTTTCAATGCAATTAGGTTGTATTAGAATTTTAGATGCATTTAGATTTTTTACTCCTTATTCATTAGATGTTATGGGAAAAACTTTGAAACCTGAACAATGTAAAATATTAAATAAATATAATTTAAAACCTTTAAAAGGAATATTTCCGTATGAGTATATAGCCTGCGGCTCACAGTCGAAGACTGATATAACTGGAGATAAAACCTGTGGTTCACAGTCGAAGACTGATTTTAATTCTGTGAATAAAATTATGGAAGAAAAACAACTTCCTCCAATAAATAAATTTAAATCAACATTAAAACAATCACAATTATCTGAAGAAGATTATGCAGAAGCTGAAAAAAATTGGAGAGAGTTAAATTGTAAAACAATGTATGATTATACAATGAAATATCTACAGATAGATGTATTAATACTAGCTGATCTTTTTGAAAACTTTCGTGATATGTGTTTAGAATATTACGGAATAGATCCATGTTATTGTTATTCTACACCAGGTTTAACATGGCTAGCAGGATTAAAACATACAAATGTTAAACTTAAACATTATAAAGAAAATACATATGATAAATTATTATTTTTTGAATCTGGAATTAGAGGTGGAGTTTCATCAGTTTTAGGTAATAGATATGTTAAATGTTATAATAAGAAAGTAAATCCACAAGAATATGGAATAATGAAACCTTTATCTCCAGAAGAAAAAGAAAAAATATTAGAAATTTTTCGAACGAAACGAGAAGGAGTAGAACGTGAAAAAGCAATTGATGAATTCATGAGAGAAAACTATTTGTTATATTATGATTTTAATAGCTTATATTCTTCTTGCATGATACAAGAATTACCAACAGGTGAGATGACATGGTGTAATAATCTTGATTATCAAAAAACATATGATGGAAATCGTAATTCTGGTTATATATATGAAGTTGATTTAGTATACCCTGATTATATAAAAGATGCAACAAAATATTATCCTTTCTGTCCAGAAAACAAAAATTCCCAATATAGAAGATTTTTCAGATTATCAAAAATCTTTAATTCCTAAGAAATATAGGCCAACAAAAAAACTTATGTTAACACAAAGCAATAAAGGAAAGTATGTTGTTGAAGGAAGAATGCTAGATTGGTATTTAGATCATGGAATGATTCTCACAAAAATTCACCGGAAACTAGTGTATAAAAAATCTAAATGGTTAAAAGATTATATTGAGTTCAATATTGAAAAACGCAAAATATCTAAAAGAAATAAAGATGATTTTGGAAACGTGTTCTTCAAATTAATGAATAATGCATTTTATGGTAAGACTTTAGAAAATGTGCGTAATAGACAAAATATTGAAATAGTTTATGATAAAGATAGGTTTCAAAATTTAACAAGGAAACCTACATATAAAAGAACTACTAGATTCAGTGATGAACTTTGTGCTGTTCATCTAAGAAGAAGCATTGTAAAACATGATAAGTTTAATTTTATAGGTTTCACTATATTAGAATTAGCTAAACTATTTATGTATAGTTTTATATATGATTATTTAGCACCTGCTTATGGCAAAAACTATAAATTACACTTTACAGATACCGATTCTATTTTCTTAGAATTAACAGTACCATATGGTTCTTCACTAGATAAAGAAATTAATAAAATAAAAGATATTATTCATCCTTCTGATTTATGTAAAGTAAAAGATGAACTAGAAGGAAATGAAGATTTCATAACAGAAGCTATATTTTTAAAATCTAAATGTTACTGTTATGATACAACTAAAAATATTAAAACACATAAAACATTAAAAGGAATTTCAAAGGCATCATTGGCTAATCAAATAACATTTCAAGATTATAAAAATGCATTATTTAATAATGAAATAAAAACAGCATGTAATTATAGACTTAATTCAAAAAAACATAAAATGTATTTAAAAGAAGAACATAAATTAGCATTAGATCCATTTGATGATAAAAGAAAAATTTTACCTGATGGAATAACTACTTTACCTTTTTAATTTTCTAATTTCTATTTTCTAAATATAACAATATAACAATATAAAAATATAAAATATTATAAAATAAAATAAAATAATAATATAAAATTATCATATAAAAATGGATAAAGTTAGAGCTGATAATTTTAAAAGAATAAAACAATTAGACGAATTAATAAAACAAAGAAATATTATGAAAGAAAATCATCTTCAACATAGAATGACAAAAGCTGGTATTCAATCTGATATGTTTGATAAATTAAAATTAACTGAAGAAGTAAAAACTGATTATGAAAAAACTGTCGAGCCATTTAAAACTCTTGAAAAGGAACTTAATGAAAAACGTGTTGATATAGCGGATCCTGTACTTAAAACACTATTAGATGACTATGGTTTATTAGAGGCAAACATAGATAAAAAATTACCAAAATCTATGTTATTCGAACATTCTACTTTCTTTTTAGATAAAAAATTATTTGCAAGATTTTATCTTGGTGGTAAAGAAATATTTCCACAACCTTTACGAGGATTAATTTTTACGCCAGATAAAAAACCTATTAGTTTAGATAGAAATTTTGTTGATCTTTTAAGAGGAGCAGATTTAAAAAATTATGCTGTAGAAGATCTAATAAAATATAAAACTATATTAGATAGAGTAGGTGTAGTAAAATCTCTTAGACGTTATAAACAATTAGAAAATTTATTATCATCGGGAGTTAAAGTAGGGAAAGGTTTATCTGAAAAACAGAAAACAAAAAAACAGAAAACAGAAACAACTGTATTTTTACCAGATGATCCACAAGAATTACTAAATAGATTAAATATTTTAATATCGGCAATAAAAGAAGGACATAATTCTAGTTTTAATGAAATTCATGCTATATTGAAAAGACTGTTAGAAAAGAAGATTCTAAATGAAGAGGATTATAAAAGTGTATCTGAAATATGTTGTTTCTAATTTTTTATAAAAAATATTTATTTAATTTTTTAGTTTAAAAATGTGTTCAGCAGATTTAGACAAAATTAATAATCATTTACAAAATTTAACAGAGATTTTGGGTTCGTCAAAATTTAGTACGACGTTAAAAATTATAACAACTACTTCATCACACACTTGTAATTTAGAACCCATTCTACATTTGGAACAAAATAAAAATTATCAAATTGCATTGACTAGTTTCTCCACATTTAACACTATTCAAAACGTTATCAAAGATGTGAATGATCAATTTAGATATTCTACTGATAAAGGAAAAACATGGAAAATACTAACTTTTCTTCCTGGTTCTTACGAAGTTGAAACAATATCAAATGAAATTAAGAGACATTTAGGTATACCATTTAAAGATAAGAAACAATTACATTTTGCAGTTGAACCGGCAGTTAATAAATTTTCTCTTACTTTAGACGAAAATCATCAAGTTGATTTTAATCATGATAGATCATTGTCAAAGCTATTAGGATTTAATAAACAAACCTATAGTCAAGGTTATCATTTAGGTGAGAAGATTCCAAAAATAACTGAAATAAATTCAATTGTTGTACATTGTGACATTATTGAAGGAGGATATATAAATGGTAAATTATCAAATTTAATATTCAGTTTTCCAGCTTTTACTGTACCCATTGGTTATAGATTAAATGTATTTCCACAAACATTAATATATTTTCCTATTACAAGAAAAACTATTAACAACATTAACATTAAAATCACTGATGAAAAAGGACAAGAAATAAATTTTGGAGGTGAAGAGATTATGATAGATCTTTTGGTACGGGAGGTATAAACTTTTACGCTACAATAGAGAAGTTTAATTTTTTTATCATTTTCATTATTAATCTTATTAATCTTATTAATCTTATTATTAGAAACAAAAAAATAAACTTAAATTAAAATTTTATTTTTATTTTTTTGTTTCTAAAAACACTAATTCAATAATGGATGAATTTATTACTTTAAAAATGAATGAAATGTCTTTAAATAAAAAAAAACTTAAATTTAATCATCATCCAAATTTATCTAATAAAGTTTTGTCAGTTATTTGTGGAAGATCAGGATGTGGAAAAACATATCTATTATTTAAAATTTTAACGACTCCAAATTTTTTGGATTATAACAATCTTATAATTTATACAACAACGGCAGAACAACCCGTCTATCAATTTTTAAAATATGGATTTGAAAATAATCTTACAAAAACAGCAATTGCTTCTCTATTCGAAGAATACGAAAGATCTGAATATGAAGAAGAAATAAATTTGTGGTGTGAAGAAGCAGCAAAAAATAAACAATTAGTTGAATCTAATAAAAATAAGCATATAAAAATACAATTAATAGATGATAGTGGTAATATGCAAGATCCTAGTAAACTAGATAAAACAATGAAACATTGTGTAACTTTTGATGATTGTGTTAATGACAGAAATCAGTCAGTTCAGAGAAATTATTTTACACGAGGTAGACATAATAACTGTAGTGTATTTTATTTAACACAAAGTATGTATTCATTAGATGGAAGTGTTATTAGAAAGAATGCAAATATATTTATACTATTTGAAATAAATGCAAGAAACTTAAGTGATTTGTTAAGAGATTTATGTATAAGAGATAAAGATGAATTTAAACAATCGTGTAATAATGCTTGGTCAAAAGATTATGGATTTATCACAATTAATATTGATAAAAAAATTCATGAAAGAGTTATCGAACAATTGTTTACCGAGTAATAAAAATATACAAATATAATGTTTTAATATTTTATTTTTTATTATCAGCTTTAATTTTGTCTATTTTTTTTAAGATATAATATTTGAATTTTGTGGTAACATTGGTATACAGCAAAAACATTTTACTGAACAAATTATTTTTTTATTGCTTTGTTGTTTGTAATCTTTTCGTTTAAAGTTTTCACGTTTAAAATTTTCTCGTTTAAAATTTTCTCGTTTAAAATTTTCTCGTATTAAGTTTTGTTTAATAAAGTTTTGTCTAATAAAGTTTTTAGCTCTTCTAAAAAAATTTTATCATTTTCTTCATTAAAAATTTTATCATCAATAAAAGTTTTACCATCACTAGAAATTTTACCATCCTTTTTATTTTTATCATTAACTTTTTCTGTCTGTGATTGAAATGATATTTGATTTACTTCATTAGCTATTTGATCAAATTTTTCAATCTCATCTAACGTAATAACATTATCATCACATACTCTTTGAAAGTAGTAGTGTAGTTTATCATAGACTTCTTTAATATGTAAATGCTTAGTTTTTAATGATTTTCGTTTCTTAGTTATTAAAGATTTTTCTAACATTGTAGCAAGTGAAGTTGCAAAAACACCCGTACCTGTTAAAGCTGTAGCAACTACTGGAATTACTAAAACACCTGAAGATATAACAATTGTTAAAACACCTAAACTTATTGTTAAGAATATGCCAATTCCTTGTGTTACATTCTTAACTTTAGACCATCTCTTTCTTAATTTATTATAATGTTCTAATCTAAGTAATAATTGCGATTCCTTATCTTTCATATAACGTACTCTATCTTTGTGTTTTGCAATATCCATTTCATATGATAATGAAGGATATATTCTTGCGGTTTCATCCATTTCTGAAGTTCCTTCCACTTTTGTTTCTTCCATTTTTAAAGAAATATTTTTAACGGCGAAGCCCTGGAAGACATCTCAGATGTCCCGCAAATCACATGATATATTTTAAAAACCTGAAAAATGGATAAAATTCATAAATTTGAAATTCTTAACTTTTATGATTTTTTCGGTGTCCGGGTTTTCGGTGTCCTAGAACGGTCATGATTTTCAAGGTAAAAATTGTAATTCACAAATTTGAGATTCTTAACTTTTCTGATTTTTAGTGTCCTAGAACGGTCATGATTTTGAGGGTGAAAATTGTAATTCACAAATTTGAGATTCTTAACTTTTATGATTTTCGGTGTCCTGGAACGGTCATGATTTAAGCGGTGAAAATCGAACCGAAGGTTCTAGGGCTTCGCCCGATTGTAATTCACAAATTTGAGATTTTGAAAAAATTGAAAATTGGGTACTTTTAAAAACGACATAAATTCATGAATTTAGTCCCTTTTTCAGGTTTTTAAGACCTAAATTCATGAATTTATGTCGTTTTTAAAAGTACCATTTTTGAAAAAAATGGTACTTTTTGAATGAACCAAATTCATGAATTTAGGTCTTAAAAACCTGAAAAAGGGACTAAATTCATGAATTTATGTCGTTTTTAAAAGTACTAATTTTTTTGATTTTATGGCGTCCTGGAACGGTCTTTTTCCCATTACTCCTATCTTACAAACTTTATAAACAACAACTTTATCTCTAACTTTACAAACAGTGACATGGTTATAACTTTATTTCTAACTTTACATTCCTCAACTTTATTTCTAACTTTACAAACGTCAACTTTATTTCTAACTTCACAAACAGTGAAATGAGTCTGACTTCATTTTATATTTCACCTTTCTTACAAACAGTGACATGCTTATGACATTATTACCAAGTCAGTCCCACCTATTTGAACCGCAACTTTATGTGAAGAGAAAACGACACAGTATGTAGATGATATGTTATTCATCATCACAGCCGATTTTATAGCACCGCACATAGGTCATACTGATGGTAGCAGAAAACAAAGTTTTTGTGGCTCACATCACCGGAGAAAACAAAGTCACTCATGTACAGGGACAAAACAAAGTCAGGAAAACCAGCTGATATGCAAGTCATGATATGAAGTGATCAGAAGTTGGACGCATGTTACAAGGCACTCACTCTCAACACCCCATAGAAAACGCCATGGAGTGAAAAAGCAAAACATCAACCACAACAGAGAGGAAGCATTCATCATCATACATCGCCGGACGGAGGAAGAGAAAGTTTCTGTCTCTTGGGTGGAGGTAGATGAGTGTTTGGATGGCCGTACGGTAATGAGTGGTTAGGATCATCCAGCATCGCTTGTCTTCCCAAGCTGAGAGACCTCGTTTCCTAAACGTCGTTGTTCTGACTTGATGCGACTGTGATTTTAAAATGGTCATTTCTACTTTTTTAGTTTTAAGTGAACCTAAGGCATCTTGATAGTCCCTATGTGTCATTTTTCTAACGATTGACTTCGAGAGAAAGCTCTGAGGATTTTAGCTTCATGGAGTACATCTTGGGACGACCCAAGATCATCTCCTCTATCTGTTTGCCGGCACACTCATCCTTGAAGCAGCCAAGCTTCGCTTTATTTGTGTTAGAGTAAAGCGGATGGTCAGTGGGATAGTTGGAACTATCAAACTTGGGTGCTAAATATTTTAAAATGTCTTCCTGCTTGACTTGGCTAGTGGTTGTCAAAGCTAGGAAGAAGCTGTCTGTATCGCCTCCTACTAATTCCACACGTTGGATCAATGGGCAAGTTTTAAAGGTGTGGTAAAACAACTTGTACATTTCTAACTTGGAGTGATCCAAGACAGCTTGATCGACATACATGGGCTTGCAAAGTTCTACTTTGGATTTTAACATTTTAAAACCAGTGATGTCTTCGGAAATGACATCATGGTGACAAAACAATGGCGAGCGGCATAACGTGATGCTCGTTTCCGGATCAGTCACGATACGATAGTCCATGCGCTTCCTACATCCTCCATGGTTTTAGCAAAGAGGGCATTATTCTTAAATTTAAAGAAGTCCTTTTCGAAAGGATTCTTGGATTCAGCCCGTTTCTTACTATTAAATTCTATATACGGTTTTAGAAAGGGCTTCTGCCTAAACTGGATAGCGCGATGGACTTTGTCAAGTTGCATTCCCATACCTAGATAGAATTTGAGGATGGAATAGTGCACCATGTAATGCTGTTTGTTCAATTGGGTGAGCAACAACTTCCTAGTGGGTTTATATTTTAACTCATTTTCCACCTCATATTACTTATTGTGTTCTTCCATAAAGGGAGAGAACATATCTGGACTGACTATGCCAGATTCGGGTGCGAGAGGAAAATCAACTGTCCTATTCCTAATACATTCTGGATAGATGAGGTCGACTTCAAGTAAATAACCATAGACATCGGATAACATTACTAGGACTAGACCGGACAGCGCCTATTTAATACACTATCAGCTGATGGCCACAAGCGAATGTCGCTACCGAGTGGCTTTAATTCTGAAAAATTGTTTTACTATGCTATTTGTGTAAACAAATAGTAGCGCAATTTTTAAATTAGCGAAATTTTTATTAAATTTCCCCTGGCTGTAGAATGCTTTCTTTTGAAAATCCAAGATAATGTGCCTTGAAATGACTCCAATCTTGAAAAGATAGATCGAACATGAATTTACTCTTGGCGTGAATGAAATTGTTCGAGTAGATTTCGCATAATCTTCAGAGTGCAGTTTCCATGCCACTAAGTGGTAGTACCACTTGTCATAGGTACCATTTAAATATTTTTGTAATAAGCACAATCACAAGTGTCTTGATTAGTGAGTCGTTAACTCGTAATCCAGAATTCATACAATTCACGTCCGAATAATGCAGTTGGCCATTTCGAAGTTTCCTGAGATTATTCCGCAGAACTGAGATATGGCGTCTCATTAATCATTTTGTGAACTTCGAGCGTCCCGGATAAAGATAAGCAGCACCCGGAATAATTGGGATTTGTCCTGGCCACTTCGGGCAAAAAGCACTATTTTACATCATTTCTTGTGAGCGCGAAGGGCGAGTTTTCCCGAGTACAATGAAAACAGATTTATTACAACAGTGTGTACGTAAAAATTTCTATTATCATGAGATTAAAGATAGGCTGTTCATTTGCAATTACCTGTGAAATGAAATGTCTTCTGCTCTTGCAAATTCGGAGTATTTAAGTGTGCAATTATGGACGATGCAATATCTCTTCATCTGTACTCTCTCTCAGCTGATAATAGACACGTGGTTATCGATTTTTTAAATTCTCTCGTTGTCATAATTGTTTTATACAAACAATATTTCCATGTCGCTACCGAACGGCTTTAAAGGCCACGGGAAATCAGCTGTGTCCGGTCTAGTCCTAATAATGTTATCCGATGTCTATGTAAATAACCTATGTCGGCCTCATCTCCCAGTGCCATGATGTGTGCTGGATTGGAGAAGTGTTCAATGTCATGGGGCTCTACCCATTGGAAGTCAGACTGTGGCAAAGGCTTGGATAGTGCACTCCCATATAAATTATTTTGGTCTATGTACATTAAATGCGTGGTCGATCCTATGTCTTAGGTGCTGTTGACAACATGTTTGTTAACAAATGTTAAGCCTCCCCTAATACCACGTTCAAATAACGTGTACATTTCTACATCTTGCAGTAAATGTATTCTCTCTTTCGTCATCTTGAAGGCTGCCTGATAGGGCAGACCCTGTAGACTAACAAAATGGACGGGGTCTAAGGCGTCCTGTCTAATGTGACTTTCCTAAAAGTCTCAAACACGTCAGCCAACAGATACACGTCTAATTTTAAGTAGGCAAGCATGTAGTCACCAAAAGTGCGACACCTAAATTCTGACCATGCTTGCTCTGCATGCCTATAGTCATCCGGCGAACAGTCCTCACCCGTCAAATCAATTTTAAATTTATCGATGGACGGAAGGGATGTTTCTTTCAATGTGTCCATTGAACTAAAATAACCATGAGGAAACACCCTTTTCCGTCGCATGGGACTGTCACTTATGTTGGGATAGTCTTTCTTTAAATGTTGAGTGAGGGGAAGTGTTTCTAAATTATTAGCCAACGCGGCTAAGGAAGAAGACATAAATTGAAAACTGTCTAGAAACTTCATGTCATAGAAGACAGGCTTCCCCTCCTTCGTCTTATCTACTTAACCTTGGGACATAAATTTTTCCTTACTTTGTGCAATCACTTTGGATGACCAGGATTTCATTTTAACTAATAAGCCATGGCGAATGATGACGTGAGCAACATTTAAAGTTATGGAAGTTGACGGGGAGCGTTCGCCGCTTGAGCTTAAGTTTCATGTTACATTTACTGCATAAGGCAGACCTAAATTTACCACTGAGATGGCAATGGTCCCTCACTTTCTTATGTTGCTGATCATCAAAGCATGAACAGCAGCGGGGACATTCCGTGGTCCTATCAAACTTCATTTTATCGGCTTCTGTGAAGCACATGGGTTTCCTAGTCAGCTCCATTTCATACCGTTGATGAAAGCGGGCTTTCCTATCTAAAAAGTTGAGGAAGTTTTCAACGCACTCCTCGCCTTGCCACACATGCATTTTATTTTGGTTCCTATAATATGAATGCCAGACTTCATAACAGGCAATGGCTGCTGGCTCATGACTTAGGTCTTCTTGTTCAATGTAACATTCAATGTCCGCATAGATGGTACATATGGGACTGAGCTCATTGCCGTTTTCCTCATACCTATAAAATTTATCTTTGGTCATGACTTCCATTTGAAGTTTACCTCGAGATCACCACTCGTAATGCTGTTCAAAAAATGGTTTTGACCTAAAGCGTCGTGTGCAGCGATCACAGTAATAATGTCTGTCATCATAACTTTGTTGGTGGCAATACAATCTAGAAATTTTAGGAATGCCACAATAATGCCATTCTGGGTGGTTGTCGCTATACACTAGGAAGAGATTGACAACCCGGTCGAAGTTACTTTGGCGGTTGTTATACCTAACGCCCTTCAGACCTTTTCCCAGAGATGGACGACGATCTTAATTTCATTCAATTTTTCAAATTGGGCGATGCCTTTAAAATCTAGTGTGTTGACATCTAACCCGTCAAACTTAAGCTCATCCCCCCATTCACAATACTTGGTGACTCTTTGACGATGCATATCTATATCATTATAGTGAAGAATGGAGAGGACGGCATACTTGAAACACTGGGACTGACAATCTACATTGATGACAGCCTTTTTGCTAGCCAGTGCTTTGGGGAGGGTGAAGCAACCACTCCCTTCTGAATTTTCTAAAAGATTGATTTTAATGTCTACTTTCTCTATCCCATCAAAGACCACCCCGCTGTCTCTTCCATTAAATTTATTTAAGTTGCTGACGAGATAGGTCGCATGTCTCTCTATCCACTCGTTTACATCACCTATGAGATCAGCAGCACAGGAGGCTATCCTAATGGTCACGGTGGACTCTACTTCTTCCGTGCTACTGTCTACCTCATTGAAACGAGCAGTGAGATAGAACATGCCTTTGAGCAAAAATCTATCTAAGGTCGCCAACATTTGATGAATTAAACCTATATTATTCATCAAGAAAGGATGAATATCTTGTGCAGGTTCAAAGCTTTCTAACTCATAGTCGCGAACGAGCCTCTCAAGGGAAAACGTGCTCAGCCTTAGAGTGACGTTGTTGTCAGTGTAAAGCTCAGTGGAATGTGTGTGACAGAGTGTGTGCGAGGAAAGAACAAACTCTGTAGGAAAGGTCTTCTGACACGAAGAACAGGAAAAGTCGACGTTTGATGAAGGATGCTTCCTACCTGTTGTTGTCGGTGGTTGCCTCACACTGCCACAGGAACCGCCTTCGATGTGGACTTGCAAGTTGGTGCTGTTGTAGAACGTGCGTCCACAACCGTCAGACTTGGGTCGTTGAGGGATCGGTCGGCGCTCCTTCTCCAAATCTCCTTTCGCTTTTGGGCAGCGAGAATACCGGTGTCGTCGAAGGCAGAATGGCCTCGCGAAGACCTGCCCACAGTCTGTACAGCTGAGCTGTCTAGCCATAGGTCCTTCTCTCTCCCTGACAACTTCCTCGTCGATTGCGATCTCCTCTCCTACTATCTCCAACTCTATTTTCTGCTCCTCCAGCAATCTCTCCATCGACTGAACGGAGAGGAGAGGGAGTTCGGCCGCTGCTGCAGGTGGTGGTGGCGATGCTGGGATGACGATGGGGCGGGAGGGAACGTCACCGTCCAGGAGGTGGGCCGCCAGATCGGTTGAGAAAAAGAGAAAAGAGATTAGTAACATGATCATAATTTCAAGTTTGAAGTTTTATCCCCTATTTCCAAATCACGGTTACTTACCATCTAATGAATTGATCTCCGGCAACACTGATGGACGCGGAGGAGGCAGGAGTGGGACACGAGCCGAGGGTGGAAGGGTCCTTGCCTTCGGTGTTGGAGGGACGTCGTGACGGGGAGCCGGGACGGGTTCAGGGAGCGGAGCAGGCGGTGAAGGTGGGGCGATGACGATGCCCGAGAAAGGAGTCGCATCTTGAGCGGAGGTGGATGGGCGGGAAGGTAGGGCCGGAAATTCATCATTGAATCTCCGCCTCGCGGCTTCTTCCCACTTCTTCATCTTTGCCATATTTGTAGAGAGGAAAGAGAGATTAGATAATGAGACAAGGATGTTAAACAATCAAGGCATGAGATGTTAAAGATACTTACACTTGCCAAGCCGCTCATAGGCTTCCCCGATTGTTCCTTAGGGGACGGGTTCCCCATTGCGAATACATTCATGCACTGAAAAAGAATGGCAACAAAGATAAGCAGAGCTAAAATTCGGATTCGGTTTAAACATGAACAAAAGAGGGGCTCTTGATTTTAATTAGGATGTCTACCCTAATGATGTTAGTAATAGAGTGAGTCAACCTTGATACAAATACTTACATTGCTCGATGGTGGCCTTCTCACACTCGACAGCAATGCGATAATTTTCAATTTTTGTAAATTCCATGACGGACAGTCGATTGCAGATGATCAATGGTAGATAAGTAAGACTTCAATCACTGAAAAGGAAAATGAGAATCGTTTCATTTGTATAGTCAACGTTTATCATGGGGACAATCATTGAAGTGACATCTAATGAATTACATTTCATTCTACTCCATATCATAAAGACTAACCTTAGTCGAATGGCTGAAGTACTCTGACCTGGCGAGAGAAAGCATCACGTTGAGTATGAAGTCGAACGCCCAACATGAGCAACGGCTTAGAGGTTTCGGTATAACAAACGACGAACAACCCGTGCAACGCAATCCCTCTACGGCAGCACCCACCGTCCCCAAGGAACGCTCGAGCAAAGGAGGTATTACAGCGATGATATGTTTTATGAGCAGAAGTGAATCTCTTGATAGCAAGAGATTATTCAACTTGATAGCAAGTCAAAACAACCTGATAGCAGGAGCTCACCGACACTCACCTTGTGAAAGATAATCGTGAAGAGCAGAGCTGGTATACTGCCTTTTATAAGATTTTCCTAAGCGGTGAATAGATGAGACCTCTCGTCCAATCACAGACGAGCTAGAGTTCCTGATGTGCGTACGCACATTTGTAACGCGTTATTGAAATCGTCCTAGGCAAACATGATATTTAGCAATAGACTCAACCATGGCACCCGAAGTCAATACATTGAAACATGATGATTGCACGATTCGTTTTCATTAAGAGAGCTTCGGAGGCTTAATACAGGATTACATCCTTGAGTTTCAAAGGGAGGAGACAGAAGTGGAAGCATGTCTAGACTACACACGAGAAATATTTACGGAGTTGATATCTTATTTCAAAGACAGTCTCATCAAGACTCACTTAATTGCACATGTCAATTACACTCATTTTCCACAAGGTGAAGAAGCGGAGAGTGTTGACTTTCAATTTCGTTCCTACGGACAAGAATATGTTACTGATGCTTCTGAGTTTTATACACGACAGATCTACAGAAGATTGTTTCTCGGATGGACAACTTTGATGGTTACGGCGATCATTTGCTTCTGAATAAAATAAACCATATTGTCATTGCTATTAGTAAAACGGGTTTCAATGATATTAAATCAAAGACCAAATAAAGTATATTTTCAAGACACTTGTGTTGTGCTAAACTTTCTGACTACACTCACGAATAAAACTTCGATGATCAAACTTTACTTTCACAAACGTGTGTCACGGTAAAACTATTTGACTACACTAACGCTTGCATTTCATGACACTTGTGTTTCGTAAAACTTCGATGATCAAACTTTACTTTCACAAACGTGTGTCACGGTAAAACTATTTGACTACACTAAACTTTGCTTTTGCAAACCATGATACACTTTCTGACTAGACTCACGAATAAAACTTCGATGATCAAACTTTACTTTCACAAAAGTGTGTCACCGTAAAACTATTTGACTACACTAAACTTTGCTTTTGCAAACCATGATACACTTTCTGACTAGACTTGCGAATAAAACTTCGATGATCAAACTTTGCTTTCACAAACGTGTGTCACGGCAAAACTATTTGACCACACCAAAGTTTGCTTTTGCAAACCATGATACACTTTCTGACTGCGCTCACAAGAGCTTGTTCACTAGCGAAGAGAGAAATGAGCTTGTGGTTGCGTGTGGCGCATGAATGCCCGTTCCAATTCATTCCATTCATCATTTCGTCTCCGTGATAGAGACAAGCAGAACTCATGGTTCATTCTCGCATGTGTGGCCAACTATAGGGAGACAAGTGCAATGGAGATTTTATGAGGTAACCAGCCGTTTCTTCCACTGAATTTGTCTCACTCTCAGCTTTCAAATAAGCTATTGCACGACTTTCTACGATCTCTAGAACCAAAGTTGGAAGTCTCGTCCAAAGGGGGGTCAGAACTTTTTCTCTCCGATGAGCTGGAAACAGTCAGCTTGAGTCCCTAGACCCACAGTTGGCCAAAAAGTCCGAATTTTCCCTCCGTTTTCCCATCCGAGGAGTCCTTCATGCCGAAAAATGGCCTTTCTCATCCCAAAACATCCAAAACCTGCCTTTTCTAACTCTGGCGTTTTCCTGCCATTTTCCTCTCTAAACCCAGTAAAATAGGGCCAAACTGAGCTTTCCACTGCATTTTTCTCACTCTTAGCTTTCAAATGAACTATCACACGACTTTCTACGATCTCTAGAACCAAAGTTGGAAGTCTCGTCCAGAGGGGGGACGTCCTCAGAATGTTTTCTCTCCGATTTCGCTGGAAACAACCTTCCTAACCCAAATTTTCACGTAGACTCCGAATTTGCCCTCCGTTTTCCCATCCGAGACCTGCTTCATGCCGAAAAATGGACTTTCTCATCCCAAAACGACCAAAACCTGCCTTTTTCTAACTCTGGCGTTTTCCGGCCATTTTCCTCTCTAAACCCAGGAAAATAGGGCCAAACTAAGCTTTCCACTGCATTTTTCTCACTCCGAATCTGCCCTCCGTTTTCCCATCCGAGACCTCCTTCATGGCAAATTCCAGCCCTTCTCATCCCAAAGCCACCAAAACCCGCCTTTTTTCTAACTCCGTCCTTCCGAGATTCCTGCCCTTGCTGCTCCTCCTTTCTTCCAGAGGGGGGTAGGGAAACACTTTTCTTCTCTCGGACTCATTCCTCCCAGCACATCCTTAGCCATCTCCCTCAACTTGCTTCCCGAGGGAGGGGGGCTGAGTCAGCATGATGACTCATCGCTGCACCGCACCGGCCTTGATTTTGGCACGGGATTACTACTGGCTCCGGGACCCCCAGTAAAAAAATCAGAGGAGTTAGGAAACACCTTCATATTGAATTATTTTCACATTCAATACTTCAATGCCGTCGTTATTGAACTTATTCGAAAAAACAAAGAAAAAACATCAGGTGTTCATAATATAAAATTCCAAAAATTTCAATGCGAAGATTGCCCCTTGGCTTCGTCGCTGAGCATTTCGAGGCTGATTCTTGCTCAAAGCGAGCCGCATGTCAGAAGCAACGTCTAGGTGGGCCCGCCACTTCGTCTTTATGACCACCAACGGCGGGAAGCCGGCCTCGCAGAGGTAAGTTGTAACGAAGGGAAGCACAAACTTCAGGGCTTCTTTGGCCAGATTGGGAAAAGCATCGAGCAAACTGGCCCAAAACTCGCAGTTGCTTACGGCTTTGAACTTCGATTTTAAAATATCAGAATTTTTGAGCTCGATCAATTCATCCGTCAGTGTATTTTCGTCATCCAAGTCATCGAGCGACATCTCAAACGGGGTCCGAATCAGAGATGCGACATTGAAGTTTGGGAAATAACCGTCGAAGTTGTCTCACAGGTCCTTGAGATGTTTCTTGATGTTCCCAACAAGATGAGAAACCAAATCTTCGTCCACTATTTTCAGACATTACGTTTCCGTTGCAACAATGCTTTTTATGTACTGAATGGCGACTATACACTTAATGGTCGTTTTCAAAGACCAATAATTACAGACCGAAAACTTTACCATCTCTGCCTGCTAAACTTTTAGAAACAATGCACCCTTTCCATGTTTATTTCAGATTTTTCCGAATGAATTTCAGATATTAGATGGATTTCAGATTTCCTCAATTGAATTTTACACAATTTCAGAAATTCTCCTTTGAAGATATCGGAAATACAATTGGAGAAATCTAAAATCCATCTGGAAATGTCTGAAATTCATTTGGAAAGATATGAAATCGATTTGGAAACATCTGAAATAGAAATTGAAAAAGTGTGTCAGTATTAAGCAAAACTCCACTTCTGGACCGCGCAAGATGGCCGCCATCGCTGACGTCCCCCCCCTCCCCCTCACCTCCCCCTCCCCCCCCCTCTGGAACGACAGAGGTTGTGGTCTGTCGTGGTGTGCCGGCCAGGTTGGTTCACGTTCACAACATGTTCGCTGACTCCCTCCCCCCCTCGAAAACGACAGAGTGTGAGACTCGGATGTGTTGGTCTCGTATGGGTTGACGTGGCCGACCGCCTAGGTTGACGTGGGCGACCGTCTAGGTTGACGTGGGCGACCGTCTAGGTTGGCGTGGTGGAATGGTGAAACGGACTTTAGATTCGTGATCAGCGTAAAATTCCGCATCGGTATGGTGAATTTGAAGTCAATCGGCGAGAAAAAATGTTTCTTCAAAATTTTGGCAGAGTTAAAATTTGGCACGTTTTGGTGTGTAGCGCCCAAACGAAGCATCGGATGAGAAAACGGAGGCCAGATTCGGATTCAGCGTGAAATTCTGCATCGGTATGGTGAATTTGAACGCCATCGGAGAGAAAAATTTTCGCTGACTCCCCCCCCCCTCTGGACAGCTTGCTTCGATTTTGGCTTCCAGTGGACGGATTTAGTCGTGCCATAGCTCGTTTGAAAGCTAAGAGTAAGACAAATTCAGTGAAAGAATCGGCTTGTTCCTATCTGTCTTCGTTTAGATGTGAGACGCCATTTAAGATTTTGGGACATTGTCGAAAAACGACAGAGTTAGAATTTGGGACGTTTTGGGCTCTAGCTTCAAAACGAAGCATCGGATGGGAAAACGGATTTCAGATTTGGAATCAGCGTGAAATTCTTTATCTGTATGGTGAGTTTCAAGGCAATCGGCGAGAAAAAATTTTCAACATTTTTCGAAAAAATGACAGTTAGAATTTTTGCGATGGCTGCCTACTGTAGAGCCAAAACGAAGCATCGGATGGGAAAACGGAGGCCAGATTCGGATTCAGCGTCAAATTCTACATGGAAATGGTATATTTCCAGCTGAATCGGAGAGAAAAAATTTTCGCTGACTAACCCCCCGTCTGGACAGCTTGCTTCGATTTTGGCTTCCAGTGAACGGATTTTGTCGTGCCATAGCTCGTTTGAAAGCTAAGAGTGAGACAAATTCACTGAAAGAATCGGCTTGTTCCTATCTGTCTTCGTTTAGATGTGAGACGCCACTTAAGATTTTGGGACATTGGTAAAAAACGACAGAGTTAGAATTTGGGACGTTTTGGTGTGTAGCGCCCAAACGAAGCATCGGATGAGAAAACGGATTTCAGATTTGGAATCAGCGTGAAATTCTTTATCTGTATGGTGAGTTTCAAGTCAATCGGAGAGTTTCAAGTCAATCGGCGAGAAAAATGTTCAACATTTTTCGGAAAAACGACAGAGTTAGAATTTTTGCGATGGCTGCCTACTGTAGAGCCAAAACGAAGCATCGGATGGGAAAACGGAGGCCAGATTCGGATTTAGCGTCAAATTCTACATGGAAATGGTGTATTTCCAGCTCAATCGGAGCACTAGAACCGGAGATAGACGGGATTTTTAGTGTTTGGATGATGGGTATTACGTCATCAGCTGATCGCCACACACTATATAAGCTGGGAACCGACAGAGACTTGTCATTCAGACGAGAGATTGCCAACGGTAAGTCGTCTCTCTGAGCTCCGATGATAGCTTCGGACATTCCAAATCCCGAGTTTCTACAAGAAACCGACTTAGAAAATTTCATTGCTGATATCAGCTAAGGCGTCAGACTTAGAGGTTCGCCAGGAGATGGCCTTCGTCTCCAGGCCATAAAAGACTCCAAAACTTTAAAGGCTTGTAACTTTGCTTCTACAAGTCCGTTTGACTTGATTCAAAAAAGGTTCGGTCGCTATTGACCTGCCCTAAGTGATGGACTACTTATAAAATTCCATAAGTAGTGCTAAAAAGTTGAAAAATTTAAATTCACTAGTTTTGGAGGTTTTCTGGGGTTTTCGACCCTGCTGAAGTCAATGAAAGCATTTTTAATGATGTCTGAGCCAGTCTTCTCATGCTATAAGCGGCTTTTCACTGAAAGCGAGCAAGACACGGAGAGTTTTGCTGTAATATTCCACTGACAGGGTGTTCCTTCGGGACGGCGGACGATGCCGTAGTGATAAGTGTGGCAAGGGAATGTGTCATATTTGAGACCGTAACCGCTGGGGCAACTCATGTTGGGCATTTGACACAGCTCTCAACGTAGCACTTTGAACGCCAATCGGTTGAGTCTTAGCTATCTTGTCATGGGTGGCCTCTAAACATCTCCATTGCAAAACGCTGGTGAATCAAGCTCTCTACGGCTTGCTATCAAGCTGATCAAAGCAATAACTTGGGATGTTTCCTCAAGGTTTTCAAGTATGCTGAGTTCAAATCTGCTATCAGATTTCAAATTTAACTAAGTCTAAGGCAGCTTTGAGGGGTTAGGTCCTAGCTACTGTTCACTACCTTTGACTCGGCGTTGCTGTTACCACTTCGGGGCAGTAACAATGATGTCTTCAGCTGTAAATAGCGGGTATCGGGGAAGATCTCTCACTTCCCTAGTGATCAGTACAAGGCCTTCGGGCTGTCGACGGGATCGATTGCCACTCACTATACTCAAATCTATCATTCCTCACTAAGTGTAAAATCATTGTTTTCCGTTTTTCGCTTCAGAAATGCCGAAATACAATAATATGAAGACCAGTTTCAAACTGTGTCAATGCCGGAAGGTATTCCGAGCTGACGCCTTCAAGAAGCACGCTTGCACTAACAAGAAACAGATAGGGGTCGCTCGCTACTATTGCGGAGCCCACAAAGTCAGTCGCTTAAGTGAGCGGCTGGAGGATTGGCACTCACAACACAGCGAGTGTCAAACAGGCGAAGTAGGCGAAGAAGAACGGAGTTCACTCTTCGCCACTGAGCTCCGTTCTTTGGAGCTACAATCTGCCAACGAGCAAGAACGGAGTTCACTTTTCACCACTGAGGCCACTGAGCTACAATCCGCCATTGAAGCGATTGCCGCTGTATCCTCGCTTAGTAGCGAGAGTTCGCTGACCAGCAGCGATAGTGAGGAGGAGGAGGAGGGAGAGCTACAGTCGCAACTTATCGAGGACGTCGACCTCGATCGCGAGACCCCTACAGCCGTAACTGCGAGTGGAATTGCAACACAATGTCGCAATTTTGTCAAGCGCCCGCCGGTGATCGCCGAACGGGATAGATTAAAGAAAGAGGCGGAGAAGTTGAAGGAGGAGGCCTTCTCATACAAGGCAAAGTATGAGGACCTAAAGAACGTGGCCGGAGAGATGAAGAAGGTGAAGGAGAGATTAAGCGAGCGGGATGGCGAGTTGGAGCAGGAGAGGCTCAAGACTCTCGAGGGGAAAGCCAGAGAAGAGGCTTTGCTAGCAGAGAGGGAAAGTAGGGAGAAGGAGATACGAAGGTTGAAGGAGGAAGTGGAGAGACTCCGTGTGCAGATGGCTAAGGTGGTCGAGACGAACCACGAGCTGCACCGTTCGGCGCAGCTGGTGGATCGCGATCGAAGGTTGCGTTCCAGTCGTCTGCACATCCCTATTAGAAAGGGGAGAGTAGCAGAAACTCCTCTCTTGTACGAGCGTGGAAGAGGGGAGAAATGCTACTCTCGGGTGAAGAAAGGGGTGGAGTGTCTACACTTCACCTTCGATCATCGTGATCCGATCTCGAATTTCCTTTATGAGGAAGCGTCCGAGAAGATCTGTAAGTAAAAATGACTAAATTGATATGTAAGATGATAACTCACTACTTCTTTCTTTACAGACATCCAAGAGAAGCGACCACCCGCCCCGTTGCCGGAGCCGCAGTCGAAACAGCAACCCTGAGTCCCTACCACACACCCCGAGAACGAACCATCGGCTCTCTTAAGGGCCACCATGGGGCAAGACATGATAGAACCTCCTCGCGGTTTGCCCTGGGCAGTCTTCGGACTGGCGAATACTATCATTAAGTTGAATCTGCTATCAGTCAACTTGAACGTTGCAAATGAAGTTCGGTGTAATACTTCCTTTCGACGGGCGTTCCTGTAAAGGGCGGCGGTGAAACCCGTAGCTATGTATACCGCAAGGGACATTCGGCAATGGTCAATCTTGTTAAACCTCTCTGCGTCATGTTTGCAAGTGATTGCCTCTGTCTCAACGTAGTATGCATTCGCGCCAGGGCGACATTTAGCCAACTGTCGAAGGTTGCCTAAAACTTTCCATTGCATACGTTATGAGAACCATGAGTTCTACCTGTCTCTATCAATGAGACGAATTGATGAATGGAATGAAATGGGAGGACACTCACGCGCCACACGCAACATAACACACTTCTCTCTTCCGTAGTCTAACAAGCTCTTTACACATGGATCGCAGTCGATTGCTATCCCTGTATCAGAAGTGTAAGCTATCTTAATTTTATCTAACACTATTTCATCTACCATCATCACCCATATGAAATGTTATAAGATTTGCAAGTTAGACTAAGCGTGCTACTATTTCCAAATGAAAAAGTATACATGGTTAAATCATCCACTGAAGCCCCATTCAAGTAAGTCAGTATGAAAGCAAAGATAATATGAAATAAAAATTTATTATGGCATGTATTTCAAAAGGTCTTCATCGTCAATATCGTCCCAGAGTCTGGCTTCACATAGATAACAAAAACAGTTCACTTGTTTCAATCGTTCTTCCACTGCGAGCCTCACTTTCTCAATGTACGCCCACTCCGCCACGGTTCGCGGTTGGGAGTTAGGGGTGTACCACTCCCATATTTGATGCAAGTGCGACTTGCTGGTCATCTCCATCACCCCTTCGGCATCATATTGTAAATATTTCCACCGTATGCCTGTTAGGTCGGGCAACTCCTCTTCATCCTCCTCCGATAATGATAACTTTCGTATATTGTCGAGATTGTATGTCTTCTCCACCTTCGCCTTTCTTGGTGCATTTGGTGTAACGAGCACCTTTGCTGATGTACATGGAGAGGAGAACTCCAATGCGGTATTTGGTGTTGTTGGAGGACTTGTCATGTTGACTGTGAATAATGACTTTGAAATGTTTTCTAATTCTGAAGTATCAACAAGCAGCCAATCAGAATGAACAGCCAATGAATGATGAATATGAAAGTATATATGCAAAGTGACATCCGTATCATTTCACTCTGTCTTTGAGACGTATAAGTGAAGTGTTCTCTAGCGAATTCTATATTTGAGGTGTACAAGTGAACTGCTCTCTAGTGAATTCCAAATTTGAGACGTATTATTTGACTGAAGTATCAACCTTAAACTTGATTTCATTGAAATGGTAAGTTGAAAATTTCTTCACTCATCTCCCTCAAACGTGTGGCTAATAGCATTTTCCTCAATTTCAGGCATCAACTTCATCACCAACGCCCTCCTTTCTCGAGGAAAGTTTAGAGTCGTTGAGTCAAGGTAGGTTGTAACAATACACTGAGACTTGAACAGAGATGATAGAATGATTTCTCTTTCAGGTGATGTGAGTTCCAGCTCAGGACTCTCGCGACAAGGCAACGAGTGGGAATGTGCCGACTGCGGACATATGTTTACAAGGAAGCACAGCCTCCTTCGACACATCAAACAACGTGTGTGTCAACGCAAAGCGGCGTCAATCTCCGGAGGTGAAGTTGATTCTGACGATGACATCTCCTTTCCTTGCGATTTGTGCCCTCTTTCTTTTGATAGTCACTTTCAGCGATCTTCGCACAGACTTCAACACACGCATGCAAATGATCACTACACCAACGGTACCTCTACCATCTCCCTCATTAATGTTTCACATAATAATTTAGTACGCGACTACTGCATGGAGTCCAATACTCAAATAGTAGATTTTCCTGAGTGGCTCCTTCAAAATTCTAACATTATCGAAGCGCTCTTCAACAATTTAGACAATTTTAGAATGAAGGCGCTCATCTACCTTAAACTAAAATATATTAAGATAGATTTTCAAACGGGTCAAGTGACGGAGAGAATACAGTTTCATGTTCCTTCCTCTTCCGCAACCGAAGTTGTAGACTGCGAGTCTTGGCTAAATTTTCACATTCAATGTTTAAAATCAAATGTAGATAAATTCAATCAACGCGACAGCGCTCTCATTTTTGATGGTGTGGACTCAGCCATATTCAAAATTTCACTATTAGAAAGTCATGCAGCTCGAGGTACATTTAGACTACCAAAAACGTTGTATAATAAGAAAGCTGTCATCAATGTCGATTGTAAATCACAGTGTTTCAAATATGCAGTCCTATCCATCCTTCACTATAATGATATCAACGCGCATCGAGATCGCACCTATAGCTATAGACAGTGGGAGGATGAACTAGACTTTGAAGGTTGTGATAGTAACAACATGAAAATCAAAGATGTAGAAACGTTCGAAAAACATAATAAGATTAAAATTGTCGCTCACGTGTGGGAGAAGGGGTTGAAGGGTGCTCGCTATAATTCACGTTCAACTTGTTATGAACGTGTAGTCAACCTCTTATTAGTAAAACAAGATGATAGCGAGGAATGGCACTACTGTGGTATTCCCAAAATCTCTCGCTTGTACACTCACTTGGGGCACTCTAAAAGAGGTGAACATTTTGTATGCGACCGCTGCATCCGCTCCTTTTGGAGTAAAGATAAATTTGAAACTCACTATGAATGGTGCAAGCGAGGTAAATTACAAATGGAACGCATGCCCAAAGATAAAATATTTTCACATAGGGATAATGGTGACGAATTAAGTCCCCTGCGTGTCATTTACGCAGACATAGAATGCTACATTGATGATATCATCCACAAGCCAGCAGCCATATCCTGCTATGAAGTATGGCATGACCACTTTAGGAATAGACAAAACAAAATGCATACTTGGCAAGGTGAAGATTGCATTTCAAAATTTCTAGAATTTCTCGATAAAGCTGCTAAATTTCAACAATCATATGATTCCCAATTGCAGCGTAAGTCACTACATATGTCAGATGAAGACAAACAAAAATTTGAAAGTTGCACATCCTGTCCTAAATGTCATAAAACGTTTGATGATGATAAAATTAAGAAAGTGCGTGATCATGATCACATCACTGGTAAATTTAGAAACGCACTCTGCTCCAAATGTAACTTTTCACTTAGGTTGAGACGTCGTGTACTACCCGTCATTTTTCATAACTTTAAGGGCTATGACAGTCATATGCTCATAAAAGGAGGGTTGAGCCAGATGAAATCGTGGCAGTTTAATGTTATAGCACAAACGAGAGAAAAATTCATGGCAATGACAGCAAAAGTACCAGTAGATAAAACTAAAGAAAATAAGACAGTCTTCTTCGAAATAAAATTTTTAGATTCATTTCAATTCATGTCAGCGTCACTAGCTTCTCTCGTTCGAAATCTCAAGTTTCTTCCCCATAGTCAAACTTTGAAGAAACACTATCCAAACTTAACGGATGACATGATCACTCGCAAAGGAGTCTTTCCCTATGCGTATTTTAGCTCAATGTCTAAACTAAATGAAACAACCCTTCCTTCCATTGACAAATTCAAAAACGATTTGACGGGTGAAGATTGTCCAGTAGAGGACTATGAACATGCTCAAGAGGCATGGTTAAAATTTAATTGTAAAACGTTTGGCGATTATATGATCGCTTACTTAGAATTAGATGTCATTTTGCTGGCTGATGTCTTTCAGGAATTTCGACGAGTGGCATTAGAAGAAGACAAATTAGATCCTATCCACTTTGTCAGTCTACCAGCCATGTCCTTTAAATCAGCCTTTAAAATGACTGGTGAGACCATTCATCTCTTACAAGACCCCGAGATGTATAATATATTTGAGCGCGGAATACGCGGTGGTCTCACATTTGTAAATAAACATCATATAAAATCTAAAACAGTAGGTGATGATCATATCCACCTAAAGTACTATGACCAAAATAATTTATATGGCAGTTCACTGTCTAAACCACTACCTCATTCCGAGTTTAGTTGGTTAAAACAAGATGAGCTTGAGTATTACTCCAACCCTTCAAACATACTGAAGATTCCAGATGAAGGTGATTGGGGATATTATTTTGAAGTGGATTTGATTTATCCAAATAGTATTAAAAATAAAACTGCTGATTTCCCACTCGCACCTGAATCTGGTGAAGTGACTGAAGATATGTTTTCACCATTCATGTCACAATTTCATAATAACTTAACAGAGTGTGGACAGCCAAGGTACAAACCATGCCGCAAACTTTTACTCACCCAATATGATAAGAACAATTATCTCGTACACTTCTGCATACTAAAATTCTATTTAGAAATGGGCATGCTTCTGAAGTCAGTTCACCGCATTATCAAATTTAGACAGAAAGCCTTCCTCAAACCCTACATAGATAGTAACAGTCAAAAACGTGCACTAGCCCAAAATAATTTTGAAAAAGATTTTTATAAATATAAGAATAATAGTCTTTTCGGAAAGACCATGGAGGATGTTAGAAAACGCATAAACTACAAACTAGTCACTGATGATCAAAAATATCACAAATTGACCTCATCACCTCTTTTCATTGATAGAGACATTATCGATGAGGATCTTGTAGGTGTTAAAATGATAAAATCTGAAGTTGAGTTGTGCAAGCCCATCTATATTGGCCAAGCTGTACTAGATTACTCTAAGCTTGAAATGTACCAACTCTTTTATAAAATACTAAAACCATGTCCTCTCGTAAAAGAGGTTCGTTTGTTGGGTGGTGATACAGATAGTTTCTTCTTAGGTATTACCACTCAAAAAGATTTAAATTTTAATGAAGTAGCTAAGTCATTAGAAAAATATTTCGACACATCTAACTACAATCCCGCTCATCCACTCTTTTCCATACAGAATAAAGCCAAACTTGGTTGTTTTAAGGATGAAACAGCAGGAAAGGAAATAGATGAAATGATTCTCCTCCGCCCTAAAATGTATTCCATGAAATTAAAAGAATGTGCAGATAGTATTAAGCGTGCTAAAGGAATATCAAAATCAATTGTCCAAAAAATGAAACATCGGTCCTATAAGAAGGCCTATAAAAATAAAAATATAACGTTTGTCAATATGACAATCTTAAAATCACAAGTTCATACTGTGAAAACGTACACATTTAAGAAACGAGCGCTTTCTGCATGGGAGGATAAGAGGTGTTGGATAGGACATAACACATCTCTTCCACATGGACATCCTGATACAAACATACCTCCACCCAAAAGAATAAAACTCACGCTACCACATTCAGGAGATGTATTGACATAATCAACTTTAACTCAGTATTTTGATGTTGCTTTTTGTAGATATACATGGTTGTTTTATGTATCGCATGAGATCGTTTCTTCCTTGTGAATATATGCCTACAGTTAGCCCATTCCCCCTATATCTGTGAAAAGACTTTTTCATACGCATATTTTTATTTCAATAAACATATCACAATGACTTCACTTTGTTTTCCGAAACACTAACGTTATGAGGGATTTAGTATCTTTCACGTGGATGCACTCTTGTAAACCATTGGTAATTTTGATAGCAATAGAGGGTATAGTTTGTTTGATGACGGGATGATAGAAAATAGATTCAAACATCTTCTCGACTATTCCATATGAAGCGTCTTTATCATGAATGAAATCGCGTAAAATGTATTCTTTTTTCTCACCAACAGAAATAGGTAGAATCAAATCACTTTGAATGTAAAGGTGCTGTTCATGTTTATCAAGTGTCATTGGTGTTTCTATACCAATCGTATGCGCAGCAGCAAACACTGTTTGTAGCATTGAAAAACCAAAGAGTTTTTTCAAATTTTTACTCAATTGACATTGAATGTCATCACCCAGTCTCAGAACAACGCGTTGATTTTCAATTGAAAACGAAATGTGGTGTGTCTTTACATCATATTTACTTTTCATCACATGCTTCAACTTCTGTTGTATATAAGGATTTACTACATGAATGAAGCTTTCAACTGTATGATATAGACGCGGCATTATATTGATAGCAACTTTAGATTCTTCATAAGACTGGTAAATTTTCTTGATGCGATCGCCATAGATGTCCACCCACCATTCATCATTAACTGAATCAGCTTTAGTGTGATATTCATGAGAAGCATACACCACACCGCTTCCAATAATAGGTGTATAATGTCTTACAAAATGACGCAAGGTTGGAGAGAAATAAACTGTAAGTTTGTCATTATATTTCTGAATAACCAACTTATTTTTGTCCGCCATAATTTTCTCTCCATACTTCTTACCCACAGTCTCATTCCATCGTTTTACTAACTCAATAAGTGATAAAGGTTGAACACCACGCTTTTTCAAAATGATGCGTTCTTCGCATTCTACAACATCTTCATCAAATATTTTAAATCTATAATGAAATTTGTTGATTCGATTTGAATAAACTTTTTTAACATTTGCAGTAGCAATTGACGTTAGATGTAGTCCATGACCAAAACCAAGATGTGGATAGAATTCACTATCCAACCTCAGCGTAAGACCTTTAGTAAAAGAATGAAAGCGGAGGAACTGTCTCCCACTCCAATGATAGATAGTAAACTCATAAGCTTTCTGATTTTTATTCTTCATGATGGAAGTATTACCACTGTTGAATGCCTTAATAATTTTCTCATTCCCAAATGGCTCATAAGAATCTGATTTTATCTGAATCCATTCATAGTTCCACTTTCCATCTGATGTTAAATTGTATGGGAACTGAAATGCATTATTCATCGTTATTCCATCATGGGTGCGAGGAGTCAATATCATTTCTTCCAAATCATTCACATTCTGAATATTGCTATCATAGCAAATACTAGAAACGCCAACCTCCCATTCACCTTCTAAATGCAGTGGCCGATTTAATTCTACTCGATAGTCTGATGGTTTATTTTTGGGAAATTTATTCATAGAAGCATTACTGGGCAAGTAGATTAGAAACGAGTCCTTATTTTCACTTTCCATATTATTCACATTGGAAAAATATATTAGCATACGTTTGCATTAACTCTTCATTCGGAAATGGAGTGTGATACTTGTCACAGCATCTTTATGAAAAGGAATCAACGCACCAGCATCGTCATAAATGGCAATATCAATTTGTGGGATGTAGTTTGATTTCAGCTTTGTATAATGCACTTTCTTGAAAGTATGCTCAGATAAAATACTGCAGCTTTTTGGCTGGTATGGTATCATTGCTAGCAATGGAGCTTCAACATCTCCCACACGTACATCTTCACCAATATTGGAATATATCTGAAAATAGTTAATACGACGCGATAGCGACATGTCTGCGCTAGCTTTGGTTACAGTACCACTTTTAAAGATATTTTGATCAAAACCCAAAATGTCCATTAGAGTTTTATCCATAATTAGTTCAATACCTTTTCCACTTATAGTGAGAGACAAAGTACCTTCTTTTTCAGAAAATGAAATATGTTGGTCATTAATCACTTCATTTAAATAATCTACAACCAATTTAACCGAAGTAATAATGCGAGGCATCAACACTCTTGTTTCATGTAAGATACCACCTAAAGGCTCTACACACTTTCTGTATAAAGATACGGTCCATTCTGTATCAAATTGATTTGACCTTTCACATGGTAAATGTTGCATATCAGATTTTCCATGAACAGCTGCAGAACGATGTCGTAAGAACTGATGAAAATCTTTTGAACAAACTAATACTAGATCATCATCATTTAATTTGCTTATTGCAATATGATTAGATGATTTAATATAAGTCAATGTTGCCACTTGTTTGCCATCAACTCGAAGGAGATAATTAAATTTCTTCAATAATGTTTCAGGAGTCATGTTTGTCTTTCTTGGCTTAATCACAATCTTCTTCACCAACGTCTTCTCATTTCTTGGAATAAGATCTACATAATAAGCTTCCTCTCGATATATTAACTGTTTATGACCACTTATGTGGTAATTAACGTTAAAATTATCATAGCTTGTTAAGGCGCTAGCGAGGTAACCTAAATCATTTCTTAAACTTGGACTTAAACCAACAATCCAATCTTTCTCAACTACATGATGTACATAATTATAATCATCATTGTGCGGAGTAAATTGGACAATATGTTTACTCGCTTTATTCAAGAAATCATATATAAACTTTTTACATGATAAGAGATCTTTCTTTGGCCACTGTGGAATGTATACTCGGCACCCCTTTTCACATTGATAAGCAGCTGTACGCCTCATATTAATAGTCATCACCTCATGATCAAAAGTATAGACACAGTTGCTATAAACAAGTTGAGTGACACCCACTTCCCAATTTCCATTTAGCTGTTGTGCATGATCAATGGGAGTAGAAAAGAGTGCGGCTCGATTACTAGTAAATCTCTTTGTAGCCGCATTGCTAAGCAAAATATGATAAAACGACATTTTTATATTGCTAATCTGCAACTTTGCATAACATCATGAAGACTTGGATTTTGGACTCTCTACAATATATCAGAGTTGATCGTGATGGAAACGTACATTTCAAAAATTCTCATGGTCATACATCAAGAGGAATTACATTAACATGGCGACAATTTGTCAACCTCAATGATATCATGAGGGATTTGGAATATTTTGAAACATTAAGATTCATCTCCTTGGGTGATCAAGTTTGGCTTCAACATTACAGAAATGAAATTCAAATCTACCATTCTCATTCCGCAAACTGTTTCTCATTTCGCAAATACAATTGGGAGAAGTATAGAAGATACATACATCGCTCCATCATGACATTTATTCGTCGTGAGTTCATCGCCCTACTATGCAAATCTTAATCAGACATGACTACCACACATCATGAGTTGGAAATTAGATTCCCTACAACGTATTGAAACGGATCATGATCGAAACGTCTATTTCAAAGATTCAACTGGAAATGTGAGAAGAGAGTTTGCTTTATCTTATCGTCATTTTCAATCTCTACATCATATCATGAAGGACTTGAAATACTTCTATATGAAAAGACATTCACGTATTGGAAATCGCATCTGGCTGCGCGTCAACAATCGGCGAATTCAACTCTATCATTCCCAACTTCATACTAACTTCACATTTCATCAAGGTAGTTGGGAAAAGTATAAAAGGAAGGTACATCGCTCAATTTACTCATTCTTTCATCATGAAGCGCCATCGCTACACCATCGTCAACATTCTCCGTCGCTTCAGACTCTACACCAAAATCGATCTCACAACATTACACCAACAGCTTCCAAACAGCAAGTATTACCCGGGCCGTCCTCAAATGTTAGTGGTGAAGATGAACAATTCACGGAATCTTCAACTCTTCCCAAATGGGACTGTACAGATTCTCGGCGCCCTTTCTCATTCATCGGCGCAGTCAATGCGCTTAGAGCTACAAAGACTACTACGTCGGATATGGAAGAGGGAGAGGTGTGTGATGTCGAATCTGACTGTGGACAATATGGTGATCTCTACTCAATTGAGTGACAGTCTATCATTTTTGAAGATTCGTACCAGCAGTTACAGTTTGTGTTATGAACCCGAACTTTTTCCTGCAGCTCTCATTAGTTGTTGGTTACCTGTGCATGTGGCAATCTTTCATAATAGTAAAGTGATCATTACTGGACTAAAATCTCATGTACAAGCAAATATGATCCTAGACTATCTCATTGAGTATGTACGTACCCAGCGGATTGTAAAATAAAAAACAATTTTTCCAACATGATGTTTTTATTTCAAATCATGATAGAACTTACAAATCATTTTTTCATTAGAGGATGGATTACATGAAAAGTTTTGAATAATAGATGCAAATCGAGATACATGTAAACGTTTTAAGATGAAGTACAGTACAAAAGCACCACACGTTGATGAAAGTGGATGTTGTAGTATGCGTTCATTTCGCTGATATTGACGCGTATGTTTTCTCAACCACTGCTGTGTTGGTATATTTGGAGGTTGAGCAAGAGAGTCAAATAGTTCACCACGTCGGTCTTCTCCAATAAAGATCGCTTTCCAATGCTCACCGCCTAAATTCTGCGAATGAGTGTTTAGCACAATAAAGATGGGATAGTGATTTACTGCAGGTGGTAAGGTATCGAGTGAATAGACATTATCGAAAGCTTTCAACGTCGCTTCGTCTGCATTACGCTGCACTTTAGTCTTAATATCGTCAGCAGTCAACCAACTCATTAACGATTATACTGAAGAATCACGTCACGATACTTTGTAATTTCAATATTTGAATCGAAGACTGCATAAATTAATACATTGATCGTCTCAGGTAGTGTTCTTTTGAACGTCAAATCCAAACGAATATTATGAGGCACGTTCGCTTGACGATAGGGTGCACTAATATCGCTGTCAGCAGTCAAATCAAATGCATAAATAGTATATCCACTCTTAAACTCTTTCATAGTAAGTCCGTTGGTGTCATCCGTATTGTAAAAGCCAAAGACATCCATAAAATCAACATAACTGCGCATAAATTGATCCGAAGCAAAATCTGGTTTGTAGGGTGGACCAGGATGACTGACACCATTTACACGTAAAGCAATTTCACTTAACTGATTGTGTTTAAAATTGAAAGGATTCTTCTTTATATTACCATTAAATGCATCATTTTCAACCATTGCCACCATGAGGAGCTTCGGTGCTTCCGATGGAAAGAGACCATCTTTCATGAAACTCTTTTGATCTTTAGGAATTGTAAAGGTGAGAAGCTTTGTATGCTGAACGGGGTAAATGGCATTTTGGCGGTTAAGGCCTTCAGCATGCCCTCTAATGACACTTGGATTCGGTACTACTCGACGAATGTAAAGTGCAATATCTTCCACATGAATTCTAAAATTGTCAACTTTAGCAAATGCATTCAGCGCAAATTCAGGCTTATTCAATGTCAGCTTGAGTCGCATGCTGGTATTACACAGTAAAAACTTTGACTGTCTAAAGAAGTCTAAATTCAGCGGACCATATAGCTGACATACTTTACTATCTTTAATCATAGCAGATCGCTTTACAAAGCCACTGTTTGTTTCAACATCAAATTTTCCTGCTTCATCTCTGTACCATCCCATGGCTTCCATATGACTTTTTTGTGCTGCTGGATGAAACTGTGATACATGATTGAAATATGATTTATAGGGATAATCGCTTTGACCACCTTCCACCTGCTGCTCTCCAATCGTTAGAGAAACATCGCGAAGTAATGTAGTCAATGGTAAATTGTTCAGTCCAACTTTATGTGCATCGTCAATAGCAGTTCCATCTGCTTGCTGAATTCTAAACCTCAAATCAAGCATCGCATAACTCAAATCTATGTAGTCATCACTACCACCAGGAATAACAAATTCAATGGGGCCAGCATTCTCAGCTGTTCGAGGATGATAATCTACAATACTTGAACTAAGAATATCTGTCTGTATGGCTTGTTGATCAAACAAACAAAAACCGGAAGTTTTACACTCCATGATTAGAAGTTATAGCAGCGTCGTCGTTTAGCGCCTGATGAATGATTAGAGCCTCTACGACGTTTGCGTGAATGCCTTTTGACTGAAGATCGCACCTTACCAGCTCCGCGATGTTTCCTCCTTCCTTTATTCATTCGTTTAGGTGATTTCTTTCCTTGAGTAACACCAGCAAAGGTCTGCTTCAATGTTTTTAAACCGCGTTCCTTCCCACGATTCAACAAACTGCTCTTAAAACTTCTACCTCTGGAAAGATCACTAGCAACATCACCAGCAAAGCCAACGGCATTACTTAAAACATTTCGTTTTAAAGATCTACCGACATTGGATATGAGAGGTGCTACAACAGATTTCAGTGCACCAAGTATGCTACCTCCACGTTGGCGGCGAGCGCCGATGTAAATTTGTCCTCCACCACTTACATAGGAGGGTCGTGAATAAAATGAGGCAGTTGGATTCATAGCTCAAACCCTAAACATTGTTAGTTACAACTTTGCATGAATCACTGTCGATCACTTAGATGAAAGATGTCGGCACGACGCATCCAAGAGTTCATACTTGAAGGATAACCAGTCCATTTAACAAGACACCATTCTTCACCTTGCCGTTTTTTACATCGAATGATTTTCTCTACCAAATATGTTTCACTTTCAGTGACTACCTCAATCTCATCGCGGTAAAAGCTACCCTCAATTTCTTCATTATCGTAATCTTTCAACTTGTAGGTGGTCGGAGAGTCTTTTTGATTAATCCTTGATACTGTAAATACCTCCTCTGTCCAATTCGGAAGGTACCCTTTAGCAAAAACACTTTTCACTTTTGAGATACGAACTTTATCGCCAATTTTCACATCACTTTTCACATGAGTGCGTTTACGTTGGAATGATTCGCGCACTTTATCTACATTGTCAGCATTTACATCTACTGGTCTGAGTCCAATAGAACGATGGATAGAGTGATTGTAGGCATGGAGTGTATCTTGTAGAACCTTTGTCCAATTTTGTGTCAAGTTGGCAGTAAAATGTCGCCACAAGCGATTTTTTAATGTGCGATTAAAACGTTCAACGAGTGCAGCTTTATAAGCGCTCTTTACACTAAACAACTCAATGTCATGCCTCTCAAATAATCTTGTCACATGCTGATTTTCAAACTCTTTTCCTTGATCACTCTGAATTCTTTTTGGAATGCGACCTTCTCGAAAAATTGTTTGGAATGCTTTTGCTACTCCTTTCCCTTCTTTAGTTTTTAAAGGTTGAGCCCACGCATAACGCGAGAAAATATCAATGACGGTTAAAATAAAATTATTGCCCGAGTTATGTTTTGAAATGGAGGCAACATCACACAAATCTGCTTGCCACTGTTCATCGATGTCATGAACAATATAATGGCGGGTGCGGTACTTCTTTTTCGCTTGTTTGTGGAGTGTATAGGTAGCCTGACCCTTTAACCATCGTTTCACTTGTGATTGTGGAAGACCACTCGCTTTTGATAATTTCTTGATAGATGCAAATCCTGCCGGATGTTTTACATCATAATAGATTGACTTCAAACGTTCAGTCGATGACGGCTGACTCTTTTTCCTCCTTCTCATCTTTTTGTTTTCTTGCCTTTCTACATTTACAACAACTGCAGCATTTAGCTTTAGCGGTTTTGCGATCGTGTTCACATTGCTTAGGGGTTTCATTATGAGAGCTGGCGCAGCAAGTGCAAGTGACAACGACATTCACCTCTGGCGGCTCATTACATGGCAAGCAACACATCTGCTTCATATTAATAGTCTGAGAACATGTATTTCCTAGGAGGAGCTGTTTTACGTTTTCCTTTTACCAGTTTTAGTGGCGATGTAGATCTACGTCGAGTTCTTCCTCTTGTTTGCTTAGTGAGTGTGGGAGGGGATGTAGCAGGTGACGTCTTAAACCAATTTGTTGGCATTTTCATCGCCTGAGGCATTGGAGTAGTAGCCACTGTTGAATCAAGTTCTTTCAATGTCTCATTATTTAAAGCAAATTTTGGTACATTATGCTTTTTCAATAGTTTAAGAAAGTATGACCAACCAGGTGGAACATAGCCCTGACGGCGCTTTCTACGTGTCGCATACTGAATCAAGTCTTCATAACGTGAAGCATCAATCACTTTATTTTCATCTGTAATGATTTCTCCTCTATCATTTACATTGAGATGGGTTCAATACTGTTGAAAAGAGATATGGCATGTGCGCGAGATGCTAAAGGTGTAGCAGTCGATACAGAGTCACGCATCTTATTCTTCAAGTTTTTCAATTGCTCAACAGTTTCCGATTGTAATAATACAGCACGATGTGGATCTTTGATGTGAACATTTTGCTGATAATCTATTTCTTTCCTATACATTTGATTTGCAAGAGGTTGCTTTACTTGCTGCATGGCAGTCAATTGTACATATTCATCCTGAGGAATAACAATCATGCGAGAATAAGAACTCATAGTTTGTAGATAATCATGGGAGTTTTCAAAATATCACTTCGAAATCTAAATTCTTCCGGACACTCTTGCGTAAAGTCAATGAATAAGTAACCGTATGGTTTTTCAGTAGCTGCTTGAAAAATTTCAATTAAGGCTTTTGATCCTCTGGGTGCAACTTGTCGCGCTAAAATTTCAAATTGACTTTTATCTCGCGGATTCTTGAAAATAGCATAATAGTGTGTATTCAGGTTTCGTGTACGAGCTTCTTTTCCATCAGGAAACAAATTTTGTGTAATATAGATGATAAAACACCTTTTATGGTGTGCTGCGCGAGTGAACATATCTGTAACATCTTTTGAATTCTTACTTTCTTTTAATAAATCATCCAATACAACAACATCATTAGACTGAAGTTTATCCACTGGAATAATTCCTTCATGTCGAATAAAGTTGCGACTTTGCAATTCCTGAAACAGCGACGGTTGATAAATACCATAACACCAAATCACTCGATTGATAGGTTCCTTAAACAACTCCCTTCTTTTATCCAATAAATTCAGCGTGAAAACAGTTTTACCTGCATGAGATGGACCTGATACAGTCAGAACTTTATCACATTGAAGTCTGAAATCCATTTTATTACTTTGAGACTCAACATTTGCATAATTAACGCTTAGAGCCAAAGATATTTCCCAATAGGTTGCCCACGGCAGGAGCTATCATTGGAAGTATTGCTGAAAGGAAACCGCCCTTTTGTGTTAGAGTTTTCCTCTTTCTTTGAAGGGCGACTTTAGGATTGGAGATGAAACGCAATTTCGTAGCATATCGCTTAAGTAACTTTCGTTGTTTTGGCGCTAATTTCTTCGTCCTCAACTTCCTCACATGAGAAATAATTTCACAAATGAATTTATCGTTAGCATGTCGTATAGCATTGTATCGCTGATTTGCTTTCATTCGTCGGAGAGCTTGAATGGCTGAAGAAAACTTTTGACTTTTACGTTTCGTCATTTTACGTTTCGCCATTTTCCGTGTTAGTCTTTGCTAAAACCTATCTTTACCACATTTGCATAGGTACTAACTATTGCGACATAAGTGACACTCGAAATGAGCAATATCACAGTGGTTACATTGGCAAAGTTGAATGCAATTACGTATGAAACAGCGTTGACAAAAAGCATGCTTACATCTCTTGAAGATGCGCTTTTCATTTCCATCCTTTCGCTTACATACATCGCAACACATAGTTTCACCGTTACTGATGTCTATAGCAAGTCTTTTTGAAGATATGAATTTGCTAGCCTTTTCTAAATAATAGACGCATGTACAGAAGGAATATACTTCGAGAGTGAGCAGACATAGCTCGAAAACCAGTTGTGCTACAATCAAGTACCACTGCATTTTCAATTTTTCTTTATGGAAAGTTGAATGTGAATATCTGAAATCGCTTCAATCACTAGACTGCTACCATGATGGTTAAATGCGTTAAGACGTTCAGCAATTTTTATCATATGTCTTTTAAAAAATTCTTGGGGTGATCTACCACTTCCATTGAATAAGAAGCAAAATGGAAAGAGCGACTTTCCACCTCTTCCTTTCCAAAATGACTAAACTTAATTTTCGCAACTAATCGCGCCATGATAATGCTATCAGAGAATGTATTCATTAACTCTAGAAATAGAGTGCTAGCATCATCAACCACTGCTTCGATGTCGGTCTCATCTTTATGAAATTTTATCACATAATCTTGAACAGCTCCTTTTAAACTTTGCCTATGAAAACGTAATGTTCCGCAGTCGTTTGAGAAAGACATGATCGCCCTTTATCTAACCCATCCATTGCATGAAAACAACAACTCTTCTCATAGTAACATTTATTGAATAACGGTAACAAGCATGCATTATAAATCAATGGTTTGAAAGAGATAAAATAGAAACAGCTGGTAACTATCATACAGCGAGCAATGATAACCATACAGGACTTTGGCAGTGTTGAGGTAAGGAGGAAAGAAGCATTGGTTATGAACGTAGCTACTACAACGAACAGACAAAATAGGAACACACAAATCCTTAAAACGTTTCGTGACTTCATGATAATGTTGATTCACTCTACTATCCCAAGGCGGGAGCAAAATATCATCAATGATTAGATTGGGAAATACTTTCCTCTCCTTACCAGGATTATTACAAAAGATGCGTATAACATTGAAAGCAGCTAACCATCGTTTAAAGTCAATAAGAAGAGCACTCTCACAAGAAAAGCCATAGTCTTGCAAATATTTCAGATTAAGTCCATGAATGTGTTTTCTCGCCCATTGATCAACATTGGGATCGCAGTTGGCATGTTGATGATAGACACTAACAATCTGATATGTCCAATTGTTCATAGCAATAGCACTGAGCTCCTGTACAGGTTCACCCTCACAATCCATAAAAATGATGATAGAAGCCTAAAACGGAAATTACACATCTAAGGAAGCGTTCTATAACATATTGCAAAATGAAGAATTACATCGATGCTTTTCACGACAAAATACACAAATGATATGATGGCAACGAAGAAGTAAAATGTATCTAATAAGACCACGTCTACGACACTCAAAGCACATAAGCGAATTGTCATAGGGTAGAGTTAGGAAAGGGCTAGTAATTCTCCTTCTTTGATTTGCGTTTTGATGTAGCATTCTTCTCCGACTTGCGCTTCGTACCACTGCTGTTAAGGATTTGATCAATTATGTCGTCCACGTTGGGTGGTTTGGAATATATAGGATGGATTCCATATGCATGGAGAGAGAGGCTATTTTATTATCCTTGTGTCGACCATAATATAGCCCATTCACTTTGAAAAGGATATCCCAAGTACCTTCTCCGAGCTCATCACATCTGATGGCTATTGATTGATCTCCCTCCTTCTTATAGTAAGTACACCAATGTGATACCGGTAGGCAAATGTGATTACCATCCCAAATCTTTCTATAGGGAGTATCCTTGTCATCTCTAGCCTTCCACTCTTGAGCAAGAGGAGTAGGAATGTCCATATTTAATGTCACATACTCCTCAATAATATCAAGTTGGTGGCGAATGTATGGACTCACGGGGATCAGTATGTAGTCCCCATACTGATTGCGCATTATCTTGACATCCGTGGAAGGGAGCATTCCCGTTTGGAGTACTACGCTATGATCGTCATAACGCAAGACTTGTTTAAATTTACGCTGTAGCGGTGTAGGATTATGTACCTTGGTTGTTTCTTCCACTGGCCTCAGTTGTAGATGATCTGACCGTAGCGAACCTTGTAACGTTTGACCGCCATTTTGTCCTACTAGTGCAGCAGATGGAGTAGATGCCTGAAAATGAAAAAAGATTGTATTAAGTTTACGTTCAAGGGAGGAGAGGGAGGAAAGTAGCGACTTACCATTTTAGTTGGATAATAGAACAGGGAACTAGAGAGAGAAAATGTGCGTCCGTCACTCGTATGATTCAACGATGGAATGATTCTCACTGTGGAAGGCTCGCTATTTATACAGAAATGCTTGATTCTCATTGGATGATGATCCTCATTGGACAATAACATCAAGCTGATTCCAAATCTGGCCTCCGTTTTCCATCCGATGCTTCGTTTTGAAGCTAGAGCCCAAAACGTCCCAAATTCTAACTCTGTCGTTTTTCGACAATGTCCCAAAATCTTAAATGGCGTCTCACATCTAAACGAAGACAGATAGGAACAAGCCGATTCTTTCAGTGAATTTGTCTCACTCTTAGCTTTCAAACGAGCTATGGCACGACAAAATCCGTCCACTGGAAGCCAAGATCGAAGCGAGCTGTCCAGAGGGGGGGGACGTCAGCGAAACTTTTTCTCGCCGATTGACTTGAAACTCACCATACAGATAGAGAATTTCACGCTGATTCCAAATCTGAAATCCGTTTTCCAATCCGATGCTTCGTTTTGAAGCTAGAGCCCAAAACGTCCCAAATTCTAACTCTGTCGTTTTTCGCCAATGTCCCAAAATCTTAAATGGCGTCTCACATCTAAACGAAGACAGATAGGAACAAGCCGATTCTTTCAGTGAATTTGTCTCACTCTTAGCTTTCAAACGAGCTATGGCACGACTAAATCCGTCCACTGGAAGCCAAAATCGAAGCAAGCTGTCCAGAGGGGGGGGGAGTCAGCGAAAATTTTTTCTCTCCGATTGAGGTGGAAATACACCATTTCCATGTAGAATTTGACGCTGAATCCGAATCTGGCCTCCGTTTTCCCATCCGATGCTTCGTTTTGGCTCTACAGTAGGCAGCCATCGCAAAAATTCTAACTCTGTCATTTTTTCGAAAAATGTTGAAAATTTTTTCTCGCCGATTGCCTTGAAACTCACCATACAGATAGAGAATTTCACGCTGATTCCAAATCTGAAATCCGTTTTCCCATCCGATGCTTCGTTTTGAAGCTAGAGCCCAAAACGTCCCAAATTCTAACTCTGTCGTTTTTCGACAATGTCCCAAAATCTTAAATGGCGTCTCACATCTAAACGAAGACAGATAGGAACAAGCCGATTCTTTCAGTGAATTTGTCTCACTCTTAGCTTTCAAACGAGCTATGGCACGACAAAATCCGTCCACTGGAAGCCAAAATCGAAGCGAGCTGTCCAGAGGGGGGGGGAGTCAGCGAAAATTTTTTCTCTCCGATGGCGTTCAAATTCACCATACCGATGCAGAATTTCACGCTGAATCCGAATCTGGCCTCCGTTTTCTCATCCGATGCTTCGTTTGGGCGCTACACACCAAAACGTGCCAAATTTTAACTCTGCCAAAATTTTGAAGAAACATTTTTTCTCGCCGATTGACTTCAAATTCACCATACCGATGCGGAATTTTACGCTGATCACGAATCTAAAGTCCGTTTCACCATTCCACCACGCCAACCTAGACGGTCGTCCACGTCAACCTAGACGGTCGCCCACGTCAACCTAGGCGGTCGCCCACGTCAACCCATACGAGACCAACACATCCGAGTCTCACACTCTGTCGTTTTCGAGGGGGGGGGGGAGTCAGCGAACATGTTGTGAACGTGAACCAACCTGGCCGGCACACCACGACAGACCACAACCTCTGTCGTTCCAGAGGGGGGGGGAGGGGGAGGGGGAGGGGAGGGGTTTGATTTGTGAATGGGGAAATCTTGCGTTGGTATGTTAAGGGGTTGTCTAAGGAGGGGGAAAGGATGTTGAAGGACAGGGTAAATGGTTGATAGGATATTAGGAAAATGGTTTTGATGATGCCCGCGGCCTATATTATAGCCTTAATCGGAGCTACGCCACGCTCTTCCTCTCCGCAACCTTCCCCCCACCCTCTGGCACGACAGGGTTGTGGTCCGTTATCGTGGTGTTGCCGGTCAGGCGCAGAGGTAATGAGATAAAAAAATCGCTAACCCCCCCCAGATAACCCCCCCCCCCTACCTATTTTTGCCAAGCCAACCCCCCTCCCCAATTTAACGCGAACAGACGACGGAAAAAACCCACCACAACCCCCCACCCCACCCCACCACCACCCCCCCCCCCCCCCCCCCCCCACCCCCTCCCCCCCCCCCTTCACCCCCCCCCCCCCCCCGGCCGCCCCCACCCCCCCCCGGCCCCCCCCCCTCCCCGCCTATCCATGGTGGAGGGGGCAGGGGGTGGAATTTTTAGGGGAGGTGTACGGGGATTATATTGTGTGGTTGGGTCGGTGTCTTTAGGTTGGGAGGGGAGGGGGAATGCGGGGATGGGGGTAGGCGGGGAAGGTCTTATGATGTTTTAGGGGGGGGAAGCACTGAGGGGAGTGGGACTTTTATTGTAATTAGTGGAGAAGGTTATTTATTTTTATTGAATTAATTTTAGAATGACGGGGGAGTAATATATTAGGGGGAAGGGTGAATGGGGGGGTATAGGGGAGAGTAGGTAAGGGGTTAGGGTTAGTGGGGGGGGATGAGAAGGGTGATGGGGGGAGGTTGAGAGGGGGGAGGGGAGGGGGAGGGGGATATTATTTCGAGTGCTAGGGGGAGGAAATGGTAGGGGGGGGCGTGATCTCGAAGTGAAGGTTAATAGGGTTAGGGGGGGGATTGAGGGGAGGGGAAGTGTGTAAGAGGGGAGGCGGGATGTATTTGATGGGTGGGTGGGGGGAGGGGGAAGTAATCGGCGGGGGGGCTTATGGGGGGCAGGGGGATGGAGGGAGGGTAGTTTGGGAGGGGAGGTGGCGGGGGTCAGAGAGGGTGAGGGGAGAGAGGAGGTGATAGAATTGGGGGGAGGGGAGGTACATTATTAAAAGGGGGTTAGTGTGATAGGTATATGGTTGTATAGGGGTGATAATCTACTTATGTGGAGGGGATTTAGAGCAGGGGTGGGGTAGTAGGTGATGGTTGACTGGTAAGGGGGAGGGTGGGGTACTTAAAGGCCCTAGGGGATCGGGGTTGGGATGTTAGATCGGGAGTGGGGAGGTTCGGGTGTTGCGATTGGGGGATGAGTCAAGTGTTAGGAGGATGAGGTGCAATGGGGGGGGGGTTGTTGAGGAGGGGGTACGCATGGGAAGGCGGCGGAAATGGGGATGATTGGAGAGGTGAGAGGGTAGGGTTTAGGGTGGTGAAACGTTGGGGATGGACGGGTGGGGTCTTATGGTGGATGAGAAAGGGTGGGGAAGGATTTGGGGATATCTGGGGAGGGGGAGAGTTATTTGGGGAATAGGAATAAGGTCGTAAGAGTTTTGAGGGGGATTAATGGTGTGGGGTTATGTTTAGGAAAGGAAAGGGCGTGTGGTGGGAATAAAGTGGGTTGGAACCGGCGTGGGGTTGAAGGGGTGTTGGTAACGGGGTATAGGGGGGGTGGAGGGGGAGGGGATAATATGGAGGGAGTGGAGGGTGTTTTGGGGGTGGGTAGGGGGGAGAGGGTTTGGAATTGTTGTTACGGCGTTAGGGATTATGGTGGAAGGTGACGGTTGATGAAGGGGGTTAAGAGGGTTGGGTATAGAGGGAATAGGGGGGAAGGTGATATATGGTTGCAAGTTTGTAGGGGGTGGGGTGTGGTGGAGCATATTCGGAGGGGGGGAGTGATGAGGGGAGGGTGGGTATATAGGGTAATTTCTGGTTGTGGTGAAATAGGGGGGAGGGTACTAGGTAGGGGGAGGGGTGTTTAGGGGGGCCCTGAGATTGTGGGAAGTTTGCGGGGAGGTTTTATGGGGAGGGGGAATCGGTTGGATAGGGGGGGTACAGTAGGGTTAGCGGTGGGCGGGGTGGGGTTGTGGGGACATGGGGTAATTGGGGTAGGGTATGGACGGTGAGGCATAGGTAATGTGACGGTTTAGGATATTTGAGTGAGATGGGGAGGGGTATATGGGATGCGGTTCGTCAAGGGGAAGGGATTGGGGGGGGGAGTAAGTTGGGGAGTAGGATATACTTAGGGGAGGAAGGGGGGGCATGGGGGGAATGAGTAGTAGGTTTTAGTGAGGGGGAGGGGAGGGGGAGGGGAGGGGGGGGACGTCAGCGATGGCGGCCATCTTGCGCGGTCCAGAAGTGGAGTTTTGCTTACTACTTGTGTCAACGAAGATATTGGACAATTTCTATAAATTAGAAGAAAGGAACTACCATAGATATTCATGTACTCATCACAGATATCTATATTTTCCAAATTTTTCACGATTTTGCAGTCTTCGCATCTTCTTGTGTCTTTGGTCGTTCGTGTATAACTGCTGAGTGAGCTGTGTGATATTATACCTCATATATTGCATGTTTCAACACATGGAATATTTGCGTCACTATAGTTGCCGCTCTATGAGCTTAACTTTCAAGCTATAAAATAAAGTGATTTATTTTTGCTCCAGATTTTTCTCGCATGAATAGCCTATTGTGAAGCAAGATTCACTTATCCTACAGAGTTGATCATAAAAAAACAGACCACCTAAATTATGTCAAATTTCAATCGATTCTCCAGCTTTTCGATTTCATTTTACATTGACAGGCCATACATCATTCGAGAGTTTATGTTCTCAGCTTTTCAATGAGTTAAATATTCGCATTCATCATTGTTTAAGGTGGACAGAGAGTCCACCTCTGACACACCGTCTCTGACAC
>CAJQUW010012948.1:0-62433 GCA_907163375.1 Prostheceraeus crozeri | reverse complement strand
ACCGTATGGTCTTTCAGTAGCTGCTTGAAAAATTTCAATTAAGGCTTTTGATCCTCTGGGTGCAACTTGTCGCGCTAAAATTTCAAATTGACTTTTATCTCGCGGATTCTTGAAAATAGCATAATAGTGTGTATTCAGGTTTCGTGTACGAGCTTCTTTTCCATCAGGAAACAAATTTTGTGTGATATAGATGATAAAGCACCTTTTATGATGTGCTGCGCGAGTGAACATATCTGTAACATCTTTTGAATTCTTACTTTCTTTTAATAAATCATCCAATACAACAACATCATTAGACTGAAGTTTATCCACTGGACTAATTTCTTCATGTCGAATAAAGTTGCGACTTTGCAATTCCTGAAACAGCGACGGTTGATAAATACCATAACACCAAATCACTCGATTGATAGCTTCCTTAAACAACTCCCTTCTTTTATCCAATAAATTCAGCGTGAAAACAGTTTTACCTGCATGAGATGGACCTGATACAGTCAGAACTTTATCACATTGAAGTCTGAAATCCATTTTATTACTTTGAGATTCAACATTTGCATAATTAACGCTTAGAGCCAAAGATATTACCCAATAGGTTGCCCACGGCAGGAGCTATCATTGGAAGTATTGCTTAAAGGAAACCGCCCTTTTGTGTTAGAGTTTTCCTCTTTCTTTGAAGGGTGACTTTAGGATTGGAGATGAAACGCAATTTCGTAGCATATCGCTTAAGTAACTTTCGTTGTTTTGGCGCTAATTTCTTCGTCCTCAACTTCCTCACATGAGAAATAATTTCACAAATGAATTTATCGTTAGCATGTCGTATAGCATTGTATCGCTGATTTGCTTTCATTCGTCGGAGAGCTTGAATGGCTGAAGAAAACTTTGAAGACTTTTGACTTTTACGTTTCGTCATTTTCCGTGTTAGTCTTTCCTAAAACCTGTCTTTACCACATTTTCATAGGTACTAACTATTGCGGCATAAGTGACACTCGAAATGAGCAATATCACAGTGGTTACATTTGCAAAGTTGAATGCAATTACGTATGAAACAGCGTTGACAAAAAGCATGCTTACATCTCTTGAAGATGCGCTTTTCATTTCCATCCTTTCGCTTACATACATCACAACACATAGTTTCACCGTTACTGATGTCTATAGCAAGTCTTCTTGAAGATATGAATTTGCTAGCCTTTTCTAAATAATAGATGCATGTACAGAAGGAATATACTTCGAGAGTGAGCAGACATAGCTCGAAAACCAGTTGTGCTACAATCAAGTACCACTGCATTTTCAATTTTTCTTTATGGAAAGTTGAATGTGAATATCTGAAATCGCTTCAATCACTAGACTGCTACCATGATGGTTAAATGCGTTAAGACGTTCAGCAATTTTTATCATATGTCTTTTAAAAAATTCTTCGGGGTGATCTACCACTTCCATTGAATAAGAAGCAAAATGGAAAGAGCGACTTTCCACCTCTTCCTTTCCAAAATGAATAAACTTAATTTTCGCAACTAATCGCGCCATGATAATGCTATCAGAGAATGTATTCATTAACTCTAGAAATAGAGTGCTAGCATCATCGACCACTGCTTCGATGTCGGTCTCATCTTTATGAAAATTTATCACATAATCTTGAACAGCTCCTTTTAAACTTTGCCTATAAAAATGTAATGTTCCGCAGTCGTTTGAGAAAGACATGATCGCCCTTTATCTAACCCATCCATTGCATGAAAACAACTCTTCTCATAGTAACATTTATTGAATAACGGTAACAAGCATGCATTATAAATCAATGGTTTGAAAGAGATAAAATAGATACAGCTGGTAACTATCATACAGCGAGCAATGATAACCATACAGGACTTTTGCAGTGTTGAGGTAAGGAGGAAAGAAGCATTGGTTATGAACGTAGCTACTACAACGAACAGACAAAATAGGAACACACAAATCCTTAAAACGTTTCGTGACTTCATGGTAGTGTTGATTCGCTCTACTATCCCAAGGCGGGAGCAAAATATCATCAATGATTAGATTGGGAAATACTTTCCTCTCCTTACCAGGATTATTACAAAAGATGCGTATAACATTGAAAGCAGCTAACCATCGTTTAAAGTCAATAAGAAGAGCACTCTCACAAGAAAAGCCATAGTCTTGCAAATATTTCAGATTAAGTCCATGAATGTGTTTTCCTCGCCCATTGATCAACATTGGGATTGCAGTTGGCATGTTGATGATAGACACTGACAATCTGATATGTCCAATTGTTCATAGCAATAGCACTGAGCTCCTGTACAGGTTCACCCTCACAATCCATAAAAATGATGATAGAAGCCTAAAACGGAAATTTACACATCTAAGGAAACGATCTATAACATATTACAAAATGAAGAATTACATCGATGCTTTTCACGACAAAATACGCAAATGATATGATGGCAACGAAGTAAAATGTATCTAATAAGACCACGTCTACGACACTCAAAGCACATAAGCGAAATGTCATAGGGTAGAGTTAGGAAAGGACTAGTAATTCTCCTTCTTTGATTTGCGTTTTGATGCAGCATTCTTCTCCGACTTGCGCTTCGTACCACTGCTGTTAAGGATTTGATCAATTATGTCATCCACGTTGGGTGGTTTTGGAATATATAGGATGGATTCCATATGAATGGAGAGAGAGGCTATTTTATTATCCTTGTGTCGACCATAATATAGCCCATTCACTTTGAAAAGGATATCCCAAGTACCTTCTCCGAGCTCATCACATCTGATGGGTATTGAATGATCTCCATCCTTCTTATAGTAAGTACACCAATGTGATACTGGTAGGCAAATGTGATTACCATCCCAAATCTTTCTATAGGGAGTATCCTTGTCATCTCTCGCCTTCCACTCTTGAGCAAGAGGAGTAGGAATGTCCATATTTAATGTCACGTACTCCTCAATAATATCAAGTTGGTGGCGAATGTACGGACTCACGGGGATCAGTATGTAGTCCCCATACTGATTGTGCATTATCTTGACATCCGTGGAAGGGAGCATTCCCGTTTGGAGTACTACGCTATGATCGTCATAACGCAAGACTTGTTTAAATTTACGCTGTAGCGGTGTAGGATTATGTACCTTGGTTGTTTCTTCCACTGGCCTCAGTTGTAGATGATCTGATCGTAGCGAACCTTGTAACGTTTGACCGCCATTTTGTCCTGCTAGTGCAGCAGATGGAGTAGATGCCTGAAAATGAAAAAGATTGTATTAAGTTTACGTTCAAGGGAGGAGAGGGAGGAAAGTAGCGACTTACCATTTTAGTTGGATAATAGAATAGGGAACTAGAGAGAGAAAATGTGCGTCCGTCACTCGTGTGATTCAACGATGGAATGATTCTCACTGTGGAAGGCTCGCTATTTATATAGAAATGCTTGATTCTCATTGGATGATGATCCTCATTGGACAATAACATCAAGCTGATTCCAAATCTGAAATCCGTTTTCCAATCTGATGCTTCGTTTTGGCGCTACAGCCCAAAACGTCCCAAATTCTAACTCTGTCGTTTTTCGCCAATGTCCCAAAATCTCAAATGGCGTCTCACATCTAAACGAAGACAGATAGGAACAAGCCGATTCTTTCAGTGAATTTGTCTCACTCTTAGCTTTCAAACGAGCTATGGCACGACAAAATCCGTCCACTGGAAGCCAAAATCGAAGCTAGCTCTCCCGAGGGGGGGCTAGGGGGGCTAGGGGGGTAGGGGGGGGAAACCTTGTCGACCTAACTTTTGACGAGAAAGACGATGGTAGCACTGGCGCATCGAAATTCGACACTTTGGAAAAAATTTTTCATTTTTACCGTACACAGTCACTCTGACACTTAGGATTTTTTCAACCTTTCCTAAAATCTTGTAACCGCTCTAACTTTTGAACGGCTGATCGGATTGACTCGCGCCAAAAAATGTCATAGGTTAGTTTTTCATCCTCTTTCGAATGCAACCCGAACGAACAAAATCCGTCCACTAGAAGCCGAGATAGCAGCTAGCTCTCCCGGGGGGGTAGGGTGGGAAAAACTTGTCGACCTAACTTTTGACGAGGAAGACGATGGTAGCACTGGCGCATCGAATTTCGACACTTTGGATTTCCTCCCACCCTACCCCCCCCGGGGTGGAAAAACTTGTTGAGACCATTTTTGACGAGGAAGACGATGGACACCACGTCCACCAGGCCGGCACACCACGTCCACCAGGCCGGCACCCAAGCCCACCCGGGCGGCACAACACCCCAGGACAGGGAGGAGGAGGAAGAGAGGAGGGGGGTAAGGGGGGTATGGGGGGTAGGGGGGTAGGGTAGGGGGGGTAGGGGTAGGGGGGTAGGGTGGGAAACGGCCGTCATCTTGCGCTATCTGGTGTTTGTCACTTGCTTACTACTCAGGACTAAAAGTGCAAGTGCCGGACGAACCTGCTGACTTTGCGCTGCTTATTCTTGATCAAGAATTGTTCGATCTACTAGCAGAGTGGACAAATAGTAGAGCCACACAGAGAAACTACAGTTCTATCAACAAGTATGGGAGACAAAACCACACTGTGCAGTGGCAAGACGTAACGGCTGACGACATGAAGAAATTCTTCGCGATGTTGCTAGTCATGGGATTAGTCAAAAAGCCCAGAGTAAGGGACTATTTTGCAGAAAGTGTATATTTGGACACTCCATTCTTTAGACGGACTGATACGTTTTCAAGAGATAGATTCGCCCTGATTCTATCTAACCTGAGATTCGCTACTTATGATCCGCAAAGACTACCACAGCGAATGGAGAAGATTGCACCCATAATAGAGCTGCTCCGAAGTAAAGTCCGGAGTGTGTATCAAATTGAAGGTGAAGGAAGTATCGACGAGTTCTTACTTCTACACAAAGGCAACCTGTATTTCAAACAATACATACCCAAGAGGAGAGCGAGGTTTGGGATAAAAGGTCATTCATTGAATGAAGCAGATTCTGGATACACGTACGACATTGAAATGTATTACGGAGGTCAAGGAACGCAGTATTGGTGCGAGCACATGAACACAGTACAGGAACTATCCCCATCAGAGAAAATTGTGGTCCATTTGCTGGACCGGAGCAATTTTCTGAATCGTGGCTTTCAGATCACTGCAGATAACTGGTATATGAGCTACCGACTTGCATCAAATATCCTAGAAAAAACACAACCTGCCTTGGTACTGTAAGACCCAACAGAGGAGTCCCGGAAGAACTGTGAAGCTTCACAATGCAACCGATAAGCTCTGAATTCGCCAGAAACGGAGACATACTCATCACAAAATTTGTTGATAAACGCGTTGTCTGTGTTATCAGCTCTGTGCATGTCGCTGAAACCACTGACAAAACTCGCATGACAAAGGAAAGAGTACAGGTGGAGTATCAGAAACCTTCCATGATTGATGTATACAATACAACAATGAATGGTACGGATAGAACTGACCAAATGTTGTCAACCGTCAAAATCCACAGCAAGACATTTGTTTGGGTGAAAAAGCTAGGATTGCATTTGCTACAACGCTTCGGCATCGTAAATGGGTTTATTCTTGCGAAGAAATACATGCCAGATGCCATGCGCCATAAGAATCTAGCTGAATATCAACTTCTAGTGGTTGATCGTCTTCTTCAACTTCTTCAACCAAGAAATCCACGACGATTGATAATTCAGCACTCTCCCAGAAAGATATCAACTGCTACGACACCGCGTCCTACAAGACCGTGCAGATGGTGTAGGCAACAAGCAGCTCCAAGAACAAGAGTAAGTGCTTCGCGGTATTATTGCACTGGGTGTCCCAATAATCCAGGACTCTAGTAGTCAGTAAAGGTCCAATACAAACACAGCGCGCCTCGAAATGGGGTGGGTCCAATACAAACACGCGCGCCCCGAAATGGGGTGGGTCCCATACAAACACGCGCGCCTCGAAATGGGGTGGGTCCCATACAAACACAGCGCACCACCTTGGCCGGCCGCCCAGGTTGGAGTGAGAGGTTGTCTTGGCCGACCGTCCAGGTTGGCGTGGTCGACCGTCCAGGCTGACGTGGCCGACCGTCCAGGCTGACTTGGCCGACCAACCAGGTTGACGTGTCCGACCGTCCAGGTTGACCTTGCTGACCGACTAGGTTGACTTGGCCGACCGACCAGGTTGACGTGGTGGAGTGAGAGTGTGTTTTGAGGGTGAAGGAGGCACGGGAGACTAAAACGGACTTCAGATTTGGAATCAGCGTGAAATTCTGCGTCGACATGGTGAGTTTCAAGTCAATTGGACAGAAAAATTTTTCTTCAAATTTTTTTTCGAAAAAACGACAGAGGTAAAATTTTGGACGTTTTGGGCTGTAGCATCAAAACGAAGCATCGGAGAGCAAAACGGATTTCAGATTCGGAATCAGCGTCAAATTCTGCATCTATATGGTGAATTTGAAAGCAATCGGAGAGAAAAAATTTTCGCTGACGTCCCCATCCCCCCCGGCACCGATCTTCCAATTTTCCTTCTAGTGATCGTAGAAAGTCGTGCAATAGCTCGTTTGAAAGCTAAGAGTGAGACAAATTCACTGAAAGAAACGGCTTGTTCATATCTGTCTTCGTTTAGATGTGAGACGCCATTCAAGATTTTGGGAGATTGGCGAAAAACGACAGAGTTAGAATTTTGGACGTTTTGGGCTGTAGCGCCAAAACGAAGCATCGGAGAGTAAAACGGATTTCAGATTTGGAATCAGCGTACAATTCTGCGTCAACATGGTGAGTTTCAAGTCAATCGGAGAGAAAAAATTTTTCCGAAAAACGAGTTAGAATTTTTGCGATGGCTGTGGGCTGTAGAGCCAAAACGAAGCATCGGATGGGAAAACGGAGGACAGATTCGGATTCAGCGTCAAATTCTACATGGAAATGGTGCATTTTCAGCTCAATCGGACCTCTAGAATTGGCGATAGAAGCGTTTTAAGTTTTTTGATGATGGATATTACGTCATCAGCTGATCGCCACAAACTATATAAGCTGGGAACCGACAGAGACTTGTCATTAAGACGAGAGATTGTCAACGGTAAGTCGTCTCTCTGAGCTCCGATGATAGCTTCGGACATTCCAAATTCCGGGTTTCTGTGAGAAACCGACTTAGAAAATTTCATTGCTGAAGTCAGCTAAGGCGTCAGACTTAGAGGTTCGTCAGGAGATGGCCTTCGTCTCCAGGCCATAAAGGACTCCAAAACTTTAAAGGCTTGTAACTTTGCTTCTACAAGTCCGTTTGACTTGATTCAAAAAGGTTCGGTTGCTATTGACCTGCCCTAAGTGATAGACTACTTATAAAATTTCATAAGTAGTGCTAAAAAGATGAAAAATTTAAATTCACTATTTTTGGAGGTTTTCTGGGGTTTTCGACCCTGCTGAATTCAACTAAGACATTTATAAAGTTGCGGGAGGCGAGCTTCGGCTTGGAATTTGCAACCTTTGTAAACAATCCACCAAACCTTCTGATTGGGCGAGCAATCTCGACCATTCTCAGGGTAGGAAAATCATATAAAACCCAGTGAGGTGACTTTCAACTAGACATTTGCCTTTAGCAAGTGTCATGATGTTGCATGGTACGGAGAGTTTCGCTGTAATATTCCAGTGACAGGGTGTTCCTTCCGGACAGCGGATAAGATCGTAGTGATGGGTGCAGCAAGGGAGGGAGACTTCGGTAATCTCGACTCTACAACGGTCGTTGCGGTCTCTTTTCTCAACGTAGCACCTTGAACGCCAATCGGTCGAGTCTTAGCTATCTCGTCATGGGTGGCTTATAAATTCTCCATTGCGAAAACGTCAGCTTGACTTGCTAACAAGTCTTCACAGACCTTTTCACTGACTTGCCAACAGGTCAGTTCTCGTCTTGCTAACAAGTCTCTTACTATCAGATCAAGAAGCACTCAACGTTAGCATGGTAAGGAGAAGTTCGGTGTAATACTTCCTTTCGACGGGCGTTCCTGTTCAGGACGGCGGTGAAACCCGTAGCAATGTACACCGCATGGGACATTCGGCAATGGTCAATCTTGTTAAACCTCTCTGCGTCATGTTTGCAAGTGGTTGCCTCTGTCTCAACGTAGTATGCATTCGCGCCAGGGCGACATCTAGCCATCTGTCGAAGGTTACCTTATAAACTCTCCATTGCATACGTTATCAGAAAGAACCACGAGTTCTACTTGTCTCTATCAATGAGACGAATTGATGAAATGGAATGAAATGGGAGGACACTCACGCGACAAAACGCAACATAATACACTTCTCTCTTCCGTAGTCTAACAAGCTCTTTACACATGTTGATGGATCGTAGTCGATTGCTATCCCTGAATCAGAAGTGTAAGCTATCGTAAATTTTAAATGTGACTGCACTATTTCATCTACCAAAATCACCAATATGAAGTGTTATAAGATCGTAAGATTTAATAGTTTGCAAGTTAGACCAAGCGTTCTACGATTTGTAAATTAAAAATAAAGTTTCAACAGTTTCCAAGTTAAAAATAAAGTTTAAACAGTTTACATATTAAAAATAAAGTTTCAACACGTTGTTTGTACACGTTGGAAATAAAGTTTTAATAGTTTATGTGCTTGAAATAAAGCTATAGTGGTTCATATGTTGGAAACAGCTTGTATGCTAGAAATAAAGGCATAACTGTTTGTAAAAATGAGATCGTAAGATTTACCAGTCTGCAAGTTAGACTAAGCGTTACACTATTTGTAAATTAAAAATAAAATTTACAAGTTAAAAAATAAAGTTTCAACAGTTCACAAGTTAAAAATAAAGTTTCAACAGTTTACCAGTTAAAAATAAAGTTTCAACAATTACAAGTTAAAAATAAAACTTCAAAAGTTTGCCAGTTGAAAATAAAGTTTCATCAGTTTACAAGTCAAAATAAAGTTTCAACAGATTACAAGTTAAAAGAAAAGTTCCAATAATGTGTGCATTAGAAATAACGTTTCAGCTGTTTGTACGTTAGAAATAAAATAAAGTTTCAATAGTGTGTACATCAGAAATAAAGTTTTAGCTGCTTGTTAAAATAGGATAGTACGATTTACTAGTCTTGCAAGTTGGACTAAACGTTCCACTATTTGTAAATTAAAATAAAGTTTCAATAGTGTATACATTCGAAATAAAGTTTTAGCTGTTTGTAGGTTAGAAATAAAAAGTTTACAAGTTAAAAATAAAGTTACAATAGTGTGTACGTTAGAAATAAAGTTTTAGCTTTTTGCACGTTAGAAATAAAATAAAGTTTCAATAGTTTGCAAGTTAAAAATAAAGTTTCAATAGTTTACAAGTTTTAAAATAAAGTTTAAATAGTGTGCAAGATAAAAAATAAAGTTTGAACAGTTTACAAGCTGAAAATAAAGTTTTAATAGTGTACACGTTGGAAATAAAGTTTTGATAGTTTATGTGCTTGAAATAAAGCTATGGTGGTTCATATGTTGGAAACAGTTTGTATGCTAGAAATAAAGGCATAACTGTTTGTAAAAATGAGATCGTAAGATTTACCAGTTTGCAAGTTATACCAAGCGTTCCACTATTTGTAAATGAAAGATGTAGTTCAAAAGATTAAAAACAAAGTTTCAATAGTGTGTAGGTTAGAAATAAAGCTCTAGCCGTTTGTATGTTAGAAATAAAAAGTTTACAAGTTAAAAATGAAGTTTCAATAGTTTGTACGTTAGGAATAAAGTTTTATTTGTTTGTATGTTAGAAACAAAATAAAGTTTCAATAGTTTACAAGTTAAAAAAATAAAGTTTCAACAGTTTACAAGTTGAAAATAAAGTTTTAATAGTGTATACGTTGGAAATAAAGTTTTAATAGTTCATACGCTTGAAATAAAGTCATACCAGTCTATGTCTTGGAAATAAAGTTCTAACAGTTTGTGTGCTAGAAATAAAGGCATAACTGTTTGTAAAAATGAGATCGTAAGATTTACCAGTTTGCAAGTTAGACTAAGCGTTCCACTATTTGTAAATTAAAAATAAAGTTTACAAGTTAAAAAATAAAGTTTCAACAGTTCACAAGTTAAAAATAAAGTTTCAACAGTTTACCAGTTAAAAATAAAGTTTCAACAATTACAAGTTAAAAATAAAACTTCAAAAGTTTGCCAGTTGAAAATAAAGTTTCATCAGTTTACAAGTCAAAATAAAGTTTCAACAGATTACAAGTTAAAAGAAAAGTTCCAATAATGTGTGCATTAGAAATAACGTTTCAGCTGTTTGTACGTTAGAAATAAAATAAAGTTTCAATAGTGTGTACATCAGAAATAAAGTTTTATCTGCTTGCTAAAATAGGATAGTACGATTTACTAGTCTTGCAAGTTGGACTAAACGTTCCACTATTTGTAAATTAAAATAAAGTTTCAATAGTGTATACATTCGAAATAAAGTTTTAGCTGTTTGTAGGTTAGAAATAAAAAGTTTACAAGTCAAAAATAAAGTTTCAATAGTGTATACGTTAGAAAAAAGTTTTAGCTTTTGTATGCTAGAAATAAAGGTATATCTTTTTGTAAAAAAATTAAGATTGTAAGTGATTAACATATTTCGTTTGCTGAAAAGAAGGTGTTCCGCCTCTTAGTGTTGGTGTGTTAATATTGAAGAATTTAGTAGTATCTGTTCAACTGAAGACTATAGTGGTTCTAGCAAATATTAAAAACAGCAGCCATTATATAATTTATGAAACTGAACCCTTCGCTGCTGCTCTCATTCGAGTGGTACCCTGTCCATATTACCACCTTTCATAACGGGCATTGTATCATAACAGGCTTATGTGATTTCAATAAAGTATCACGGATTGTTAAATTCCTAATGCGTTATCTGTTCGATGTACAGCTAATGGAGGCATGTTGAACGTTGAGTTTGTCCTTCATTCACTGACGACTCATCATATGAATGAGTTAAGGTGAAAACGTTATGCGTCATCACTTTGACTGATAAAGGAACGCCCACGCACTGAATGGGGAAAAGATCAGGCTGTCAACAAGGATGAATAGAATCTCATCGAATGGTCTGACATCTACGACAATGAGGTGGACCCATTTTTAGACATGTGTTATCGCTTTGTCTGATATGACAACGTTCACACGCACACATATTCAGCTGTGAATATAATTTGCCATTGCTATTTTTAGTGACTATCTTTACAAGAAGAATGACAGTGATGTAAGCAACATGCTTCCTAACCTGAGAGCTGTTTGTGTCATTGTAGTAGACATGTCGTTTAGCAAAGCGGCGATACAACGATGTTGCCCACCCGATAGAAAAAATTAGCACAACCGAGTTGTGTGAACTGTTACTTGATGATGCAAAGATACATCACATTTCATTTTTGATTGAAATTCAAAGTGCTCTTCTGAAACTGGGCGATGACATTCATTGTCAATTGAGTGAAAATTTGATAAAACCCTTTGGTTTTTCATTTCTGCAAAATGTGTTTACTGCTACACGCACGATTGGTGTAGGAATACCAATGACACTTGATAAACATGAACAACACCTTTACATTCAAAGTGAACTGAGTTCACCTATTTCTTTTGGTGAGAAAAAAGAATACATTTTACGCGATTTCATTCATGACAAAGACGCTTCATATGGAATAGTCCAGAAATTGTTTGAACCTATTTTCTACCATCCTGTCGTCAAACAAATGATACCCTCTATTGCCATCAAAATTACAAATGGTTTACAAGAGTTCATCCATGTGAAAGATAGTAAATCCCTCATAACTTTAGTGCTTCGGAAAACAAAGTGAAGTCATTGTGATATGTTTATTGAAATAAAATGCATCACAAAAACACGTTTTATACAATGTTTAGCGGAAAAGTCTTTACATAGGGGACTGTAGGGAACTATTTACAAGGAAATACGATCTAATGCGACACATAAAACAACCATGCATATCTACAAAAAGCATCATCAGAATACTGAGTTAAGGATGAATCTACTTACACGTCTCCTGAATGTGGTAGTGTGAGTTTTATTCTATTGGGTGGTGGTATGTCTGTATCAGGATGTCCATGTGGAAGAGATATGTTATGTTCTAACCAGCACCTCTTATCCTCCCATGCTGAAAGCGCCCGTTTCCTAAAAGTATGAGTTTTGATCTCATGCGACTTAGATTTTAAGATTGTCATATTGACAAACGTTATATTTTTATTTTTATAGGCCTTCTTATAGGACCGATGCTTCATTTTGTGAACAATGGATTTTGATATGCCTTTAGCGCGCTTAATACTATCGTCGCTTCATCTATTTCCTTCCCTGCTGTCTCATCCTTAAAGCAGCCACGTTTTGCCTTATTTTTGATGGAGTAGAGTGGGTGATCAGTAGGATAATTTGATGTGTCGAAATATCTTTCTAAAGATTTTCCTACTTCATTGAAATTTAAATCTTTTTGAGTGGTAATACCTAAGAAGAAACTGTCTGTATCACCACCCAGCAAGCGAACCTCTATTACGAGAGGACATGGTTTTAGTATTTTATAAAAGAGTTGATACATTTCAAGCTTGGAATAATCTAAAACGGCTTGACCAATATAGATGGGTTTGCACAACTCAACTTCTGATTTTATCATTTTAACACCTACAAGATCCTCATCGATGATGTCTCTATCAATGAAAAGAGGTGATGAGGTCAATTTGTGATATTTTTGTTCATCAACGACTAGTTTGTAGTTCATACGTTTTCTAACATCCTCCATGGTCTTTCCGAAAAGACTGTTATTCTTATATTTATAAAAATCCTTTTCAAAATTATTTTGGGCGACTGCACGTTTTTGACTGTTACTATCTATGTAGGGTTTGAGGAAGGCTTTCTGTCTAAATTTGATAATGCGGTGAACTGACTTTAGAAGCATGCCCATTTCTAAATAGAATTTTAGTATGCAGAAGTGTACGAGATAATTTTTCTTATCATATTGGGTGAGTAAAAGTTTGCGGCATGGTTTGTACCTTGGCTGTCCACACTCTGTTAAGTTATTATGAAATTGTGACATGAATGGTGAAAACATATCTTCAGTCACTTCACCAGATTCAGGTGCGAGTGGGAAATCAGCAGTTTTATTTTTAATGCTATTTGGATAAATCAAAGCCACTTCAAAATAATATCCCAATCACCTTCATCTGGAATCTTCAGTATGTTTGAAGGGTTGGAGTAATACTCAAGCTCATCTTGATTTAACCAACTAAACTCGGAATGAGGTAGTGGTTTAGACAGTGAACTGCCATATAAATTATTTTGGTCATAGTACTTTAGGTGGATATGATCATCACCTACTGTTTCAGATTTTATATGATGCCTATTTACAAATGTGAGACCACCGCGTATTCCGCGCTCAAATATATTATACATCTCCGGGTCTTCTAAGAGATGAATGGTCTCACCAGTCATTTTAAAGGCTGATTTAAAGGACATGGCTGGTAGACTGACAAAGTGGACAGGATCTAATTTGTCTTCTTCTAATGCCACTCGTCGAAATTCCTGAAAGACATCAGCCAGCAAAATGACATCTAATTCTAAGTAAGCGATCATATAATCGCCAAACGTTTTACAATCAAATTTTAATCATGCCTCTTGAGCATGTTCATAATCCTCTACTGGACAATCTTCACCCGTCAAATCGTTTTTGAATTTGTCAATGGAAGGAAGGGTTGTTTCATATAGTTTAGACATTGAGCTAAAATACGCATAGGGAAAGACTCCTTTGCGAGTGATCATGTCATCTGTTAAATTTGGATAGTGTTTCTTCAAAGTTTGACTATGTGGAAGAAACTTGAGATTTCGAACGAGAGAAGCTAGTGACGCTGACATGAATTGAAATGAATCTAAAAATTTTATTTCGAAGAAGACTGTCTTATTTTCTTTAGTTTTATCAACTGGTACTTTTGCTGTCATTGCCATGAATTTTTCTCTCGTTTGTGCTATAACATTGAACTGCCACGATTTCATCTGGCTCAACCCTCCTTTTATTATCATATGACTGTCATAGCCCTTAAAGTTGTGAAAAATGACGGGTAGTACGCGACGTCTGAACCTATGTGAAAAGTTTCTCTTGGAGCAGAGTGCGTTTCTAAATTTACCAGTGATGTGATCATGATCACGCGCTTTCTTGATTTTATCGTCATCAAACGTTTTATGACATTTAGGACAGGATGTGCAACTTTCGAATTTCTGTTTATCTTCATCTGACATATGTAGTGACTTACGCTGCAATTGGGAATCATATGATTGTTAAAATTTAGCAGCTTTATCGAGAAATTCTAGAAATTTTGAAATGCAATCTTCACCTTGCCAAGTTTGCATTTTGTTTTGTCTATTTCTAAAGTGGTCATGCCATACTTCATAGCAGGATATGGCTGCTGGCTTGTGGATGATATCATCAATGTAGCATTCTATGTCTGCGTAAATGACACGCAGGGGACTTAATTCGTCACCATTATCTCCATGTGAAAAGATTTTGTCTTTGGGCATAATTCACCCCGCTTGCACCATTCATAATGACTTAGAAATTTATTTTTCGACCAAAATGGTCGTGTGCAGCGGTCGCATATGAAATGTTCACCTTTAATCGATTTTTGTATATAGTTGTAAAGGCGATGAATTTTTGGAATGCCACAGTAATGCCACTGTTGAGTATTGTCCTCATACACTAGCAAGAGTTTGACAACCCGATCATAGCTACTTTGGCGGTTGTTATACCTAACGCCTTTTTGTCCTTTCTCCCAGACGTGTACCACTATCTTAATTTTATTTAATTTCTCAAATTTCTCTATATCTTTCAATTTCATGTCTTCACTATTGCAGTCATCAAACTTTAATTCATTCTCCCACTCTTGATACTTACTTCTACGGAAACGATTATCATTTACATCATTGTAGTGAAGAATGGATAACACTGCATACTTAAAACATTGCGATTCGCAATCTACAGAAATGACTGCTTTTTTGTCTTTTAAAATTTTTGGAAGATTGAAGGAGCCTCGCCCACTATAACTTTCTAGCAAAGTGATTTTAAACTTGGCAGATTCTATACCATCAAAAATGAGGCCACTATCGCGTTCGTTGAATTTAACTATATTTAGTTTTAGTCCTCGGATATGAAAATTTAACCAAGAATCTTATTCGATTACTTCTGTAGCAGGAGAGGAGGGTATGTGAAACGCCAACCTCTGCACTATTTCGCAGTATGATGATCAACTTTAACATATTTTATTTCTAGGTAGATGAGCGCTTTTATTCTAAAGTTGTCTAAATTTCTAAAGAGCGCATCTATCAAGGATGAATTTTGATGAAACCACTCTTCAAAGTCAGCAATGGTTTCTGAGGATTCCATATTGTAGTCCCTAACTAAATTGTTCATTGATATTTGAGTGAGTCGGATAGAGGAGATGCTGCCACTGTAACTTTCATCTGTATGTGTGTGGCGAAGTCTGTGTGAAGATAATTCAAATCGTGTTTCAAATGATTGAATGCAAAAGTCGCAAGTAAAAGAGACGTGTTCAATAGAGTAATCCTCACCTCGGGAGATTGATGGCAACTTGGGTTGACACACACGTTTTCTGATGTGTCGGGTCAGATCGCGTTTCCTCGTGAAGATGTGCCCACAGTCAGCACATTCCCGCTCGTTGCCTTCCCGCGATAGTGTTGAGCTGGAACTAGTATCACCTAAAAGAGAAATCATTCTATCATCTCTATTAAAGTCTTAGTGTTTTGTTACAACCTACCTTTACTCAACAGCTCTAAACTTTACTTTAGAAAGGAGGGCTTTGGTGATGAAGTCGATGGCTGAAATTGAGGAAGATGCTATTAGTCAAACGTTTGAGGGAGATGAGTGAGGAAATCTTCAACCTACCATTTTAATGGTGTGGTCACACACCTCGATCTCCATTTCTACCGACTTGTTGGAGATGGGAGGGAAGTCGCCTGCTGTAGCCGGTGGTGGCATGTGAGAGTTGACGGGGCGGTTAGGAACGTCGTCGCCCAGAAATACCGTTGCGAGATCTGTTGAGAAAAGAAAGGAAAGCGATCAGTAACATGACTATTCAATTCCAAGTGTGGCGTGAGTTTTGTTTAAGTCCTTGTCCCCCTTTACCATCACTGTAACTCACCATCAAGAGAATTCACTTCCACCATCACCGATGGTTCAAGAGGAGGTAGAAGGGGGATGCGAGCCGAGGGTGGAAGAGTCCGCGGCTTGGGTGTTGGAGGGATGTTGCGACGAGGAGCTGGTATGGGTGGTGGTGGAGGTTGGGCGATGACCATGCCCGAGGTGGATGGGTGCTCAGATAGTGGAGCTGAGGTAGATGGGCGAGAGGGTATGGCCGGAAAATCATCATCATATTTCCACCCCGCGACTTCCTCCCACTTCTCCTGCCTTGCCAAAACTGTAGAGTGGAAAAGAGATGAGATTGATGAATGATAGAATGCATGCTATCAACCATGATGATACAGAACACATGACAGCATTCATTTATTAAGATACTTACATGTTCCCAGTCGTTCATAGGCTCGACCAAGTGCCCCTTCAGGAACAGGTTCTCTGTTCATGATGCGTTGCTGTACTGAAAAAGGGAGGGAGATATTGGTGAGAGATTTCTCGAAGGGAGATATTAGAGTGCATTATAAATTTTAGAAAATGAGCTTCGATTTTGAAAATCGCGGAGTAAAAAGACGTTAAGGGTCTTTCGTTGAAAATTAATAAGGATATGATTCTTACATTCTTGATGTTATTCAAAGGTTTATGAAAATTAATTCCTATGCTCAACACACATGCTAACCGAATGATGTTAGTTCAAGAGTTTTATTAGCACAACCTACATCCTTGCCCCACCACACAAAAACTTACATTGCTCAATGAGACTTTCCTCCATCTTGGCAGAGACGCGATAAGATTCAATTTTTATCGTGATACTCGTATCCATATCGAAGATTAAAGCAGTTAGATTCGACGTCGAAGGCAAATTCACTGAAAAGGACACGTAAGATTTATTTCATTTTACCTATGATGATCATGTGAATAGTCATTCAATGAACATGAGTCAATCAACACTTCGAAATGCTCCATACCATAAAGACTAACCCTTGTCGAATGGCTAAAGTACTCTGACCTGGTGAGAGAAAGTGTCACGTTGAGTATGAAGTCGAACGCCCAACATGAGCAACGGCTCAGAGGTTTCGGTCTAACAAACGACGAACAACCCGTGCAACGCAATCCCTCTACGGCAGTACCCGCCGTCCCGAAGGAACGCTCGAGCAAAGGAGGTATTACAGCGATGATATGTTTTATGAGCAGAAGTGAATCTCTTGATAGCAAGAGACTATTCAACTTGATAGCAAGTCAAAACAACCTGATAGCAGGAGCTCACCAACACTCACCTTGTGAAAGATAAATGTGAAGAGCAGAGCTGGTGCACTACCTTTTATAAGATTTTCCTAAGCGGTGAATGGATGAGACCTCTCGTCCAATCACAAGACGAGCAAGAGTTTCCAGTGCGCCCACACACTTTCAAGTTCAAACAAAGTTCAAATAATTTGCTTTGTCAGACTGGAATGACTCATCAGATCAATCGCGTTAAGTCCAACATGCATAATTCCTACTACATCTTACTCGCATGAGAAACGGGGTGTTTCATTTTTATAAGTTCAAGATATTTTGCGTTGCATACAGACGAGATGCTCAACGTTAGAGTTTTAGTCCTTCATATGAATACGGTGTTCGAGAAACAACAGAAAAAAAAATTCACATACTTCATCTAAACATGTACGTACTTCATAAGTGTTTCATCTGTCTCATCAACGTTTATCATGGGAACAATCATTGAAGTGACATCTAATGAATTACATTTCACTCTACTCCATATCATAAAGACAAACCTTTGTCGAATGGCTAAAGTACTCTGACCTGGCGAGAGAAAGCGTCACGTTGAGTATGAAGTCGAACGCCCAACATGAGCAACGGCTCAGAGGTTTCGGTCTAACAAACGACGAACAACCCGTGCAACGCAATCCCTCTACGGCAGTACCCGCCGTCCCGAAGGAACGCTCGAGCAAAGGAGGTATTACAGCGATGATATGTTTTATGAGCAGAAGTGAATCTCTTGATAGCAAGAGACTATTCAACTTGATAGCAAGTCAAAACAACCTGATAGCAGGAGCTCACCAACACTCACCTTGTGAAAGATAAATGTGAAGAGCAGAGCTGGTGCACTACCTTTTATAAGATTTTCCTAAGCGGTGAATGGATGAGACCTCTCGTCTAATCACAAGACGAGCAAGAGTTTCCAGTGCGCCCACACACTTCCAATTAATACTGATGTTACAAACCCCATTTTATGAACGCATGAGCATCTATTTGAATCTGTCAATGTACATTCCTATTGCGATATGATTTATTCGTTGATGATGTTAGTACGGTATCTTATGTGTTCAGAGCTTGCTCACTAAAGAAGAGAGAAGTGTGTTTGCTGTATACGTTTGGCGTGTGAATGTCCAAATCCCATATCATTCCATTCATCATTTCTTCGTCAATGCCCTCTGTGTTTCTCAACTCTCGACTTGGAATATACACAGGTGACACGAGGAGGTAGTGGTTCTTAAAAGAACTCATGAGACTTTCTCGATGCGGATAGTATGTGCTACATGTGTATGCTCTAAAAGGTTAGAGTCGGAGTGTAGAAACGACAAGCATGCAGTAAGGAGGAATTGGTTAAGACATCATTATGAGAACTTTACCTGATATGTGCCCTACTTTGTAAATCATCAAACGATGATTGGAAATCTTGAAAAACCTGCTGCAGACATCTAAAGCACTCATGATCAAGCGAGAAAAGATGACGTTGGGAAAGTTGCCCAACACCGGCTAAGTGGTTTCGGTCTTAACTATGACACACCCCTCCTTCCATCTGCGGCAGCGCTCGCCGTGCAAACTCACCAACAGGAAGTACACTATCAAAGATCTCCGCATCACTCATGCTGTAGCCTGATATCAAGCCGCCTAAGGTGATGGAGGATTTTATCCGTCACTCATACCGAGCTTCACACTATTAGTGCAATGGAGAGGTTATGAAGTAACCTTCGACAACTGGCTAAATGTCACCCTGGCGCGAATGCATACTACGTTGAGACAGAGGCAATCACTTGCAAACATGACGCAGAGAGGTTTAACGAGATTGACCATTGCCGAATGTCCCTTGCGGTATACATTGCTACGGGTTTCACCGCCGTCCTGAACAGGAACGCCCGTCGAAAGGAAGTATTACACCGAACTTCTCCTTACCATGCTCACGTTGAGTGCTTCTTGATCTGATAGTAAGAGACTTGTTAGCAAGACGAGAACTGACCTGTTGGCAAGTCAGTGAAAAGGTCTGTGAAGACTTGTTAGCAAGTCAAGCTGACGTTTTCGCAATGGAGAATTTATAAGCCACCCATGACGAGATAGCTAAGACTCGACCGATTGGCGTTCAAGGTGCTACGTTGAGAAAAGAGACCGCAACGACCGTTGTAGAGTCGAGATTACCGAAGTCTCCCTCCCTTGCTGCACCCATCACTACGATCTTATCCGCTGTCCGGAAGGAACACCCTGTCACTGGAATATTACAGCGAAACTCTCCGTACCATGCAACATCATGACACTTGCTAAAGGCAAATGTCTAGTTGAAAGTCACCTCACTGGGTTTTATATGATTTTCCTACCCTGAGAATGGTCGAGATTGCTCGCCCAATCAGAAGGTTTGGTGGATTGTTTACAAAGGTTGCAAATTCCAAGCCGAAGCTCGCCTCCCGCAACTTTATAAATGTCTTAGTTGAATTCAGCAGGGTCGAAAACCCCAGAAAACCTCCAAAAATAGTGAATTTAAATTTTTCATCTTTTTAGCACTACTTATGAAATTTTATCAGTAGTCTATCACTTAGGGCAGGTCAATAGCAACCGAACCTTTTTGAATCAAGTCAAACGGACTTGTAGAAGCAAAGTTACAAGCCTTTAAAGTTTTGGAGTCCTTTATGGCCTGGAGACGAAGGCCATCTCCTGACGAACCCCGTAAGTCTGACGCCTTAGCTGACTTCAGCAATGAAATTTTCTAAGTCGGTTTCTTACAGAAACCCGGAATTTGGAATGTCCGAAGCTATCATCGGAGCTCAGAGAGACGACTTACCGTTGACAATCTCTCGTCTTAATGACAAGTCTCTGTCGGTTCCCAGCTTATATAGTTTGTGGCGATCAGCTGATGACGTAATATACATCATCCAAAAACTTAAAACGCTTCTATCGCCAATTCTAGAGGTCCGATTGAGCTGGAAATCCACCATTTCCATGAAGAATTTGACGCTGAATCCAAATCTGTCCTCCGTTTTCCCATCCGATGCTTCGTTTTGGCTCTACAGCCCACAGCCATCGCAAAAATTCTAACTCGTTTTTCGGAAAAATTTTTTCTCTCCGATTGACTTGAAACTCACCATGTTGACGCAGAATTGTACGCTGATTCCAAATCTGAAATCCGTTTTACTCTCCGATGCTTCGTTTTGGCGCTACAGCCCAAAACGTCCAAAATTCTAACTCTGTCGTTTTTCGCCAATCTTACAAAATCTTAAATGGCGTCTCACATCTAAACGAAGACAGATATGAACAAGCCGTTTCTTTCAGTGAACTTGTCTCACTCTTAGCTTTCAAACGAGCTATTGCATGACTTTCTAAGATCACTAGAAGGAAAATTGGAAGATCGGTGCCGGGGGGGGACGTCAGCGAAACTTTTTTCTGTCCGATTGACTTGAAACTCACCATGTCGACGCAGAATTTCACGCTGATTCCAAATCTGAAGTCCGTTTCAGTCTCCCGTGCCTCCTTCACCCTCAAAACACACTCTCACTCCATTACGTCAACCTGGTCGGTCAAGTCAACCTAGTCGGTCAGCAAAGTCAACCTGGACGGTCGGCCAAGACAACCTTTCACTCCAACCTGGGCGGCCGGCCAAGGTGGTGCGCTGTGTTTGTATGGGAGCTAGCCATTTCGAGGCGCGCTGTGTTTGTATGGGACCCACCCCATTTCGAGGCGCACGTGTTTGTATGGGACCCACCCTATTTCGGGGCGCGCGTGTTTGTATTGGACCCACCCCATTTCGAGGCGCGCGTGTTTGTATTGGACCCACCCCCTTGCGAGGCGCGCTGTGTTTGTATTGGACCTTTACTGACTACTGACTCCATTTGGATGATTATTTTGAAACTTATCATGCTAATCTCTGAGTCTTCAAATGTGTGAATTTTTGTAGTTTTGCATGCCATTTTGCTGTCAATAAGATGTGACTTTTGGATGGAAATATTCGATTTCCCTTCCTTTGATAACTAAAATTGATTATTTTGATACTTTTGCCAAATATAGCCGGAATAGAGAGCTAAAAATTTTCATATAGCCGGGCCTAAAGGGTTAAATTTTGTGAGAAAAATGATATTCTCTTGTTGACTATTCCACCGCATTCGAGTCATAGGACCCAACCACTGGACCGTTGTTTCTTTGGTCCCTTCAAGAAATTTTACAGTATAGCATGTGATAATTGGATTACCAGTCATCCAGGGAGAGCGATCACGCAATATCAGGTCAGCACTTTGATCTCTGTTGCATACGGTAAAGCTGCCACTGTAGAAGTAGCTAGAAAAGCTTTTGAATGTACAGGAATTTTCGCCCTTAATTCTGAAATCTTTGACGATTCTGAATTTTTGCCGTCATCGGTGGTTGAGACGGTTGAAGAGGAGGAAGTAGATCAAAATGAAAATTGCATCGCTGTGAGCGATGCAGATGAAAAAGAGATTTCCAATAAACCATCTACGGAATATTCTCAAGGACCACCCACATCTCAGTCGTCTAGCATGGTTTCTCCGGAGTATGTCCGTCCATACCCCAAAAGCAAAAATAGTCTTTCGAATAATAGGCCTAAACTGAAACGGAAACAAGCTACCATATTAACTTCGAATGAAAACTGTCCTCCGAAAAAAGCCAATTCTAAAGGATGTAGACGCACTAAAAATAATGACAAGTCTAAGTTTTCCAAGCAATCTTCAGCTGATAACATTTGCTGTGTTTGTAAGTCAAACTATCATCAGTCGACATGTGATTGGTTTCAATGCACCAGATGTTATTGTTGGGCGTGTGAAACGTGCTTCGGCAGTAGTGTGTGCTTTCTATGCTCTTGAACTGTTTTGAAATTATATTGTGTACATCCTGTGTTTGCGAATACATAGCAAATGTTGAAATTACCTAGGTACTTTTACTATAGGCGATAGACGATGATGCATGAATGAAAATGAAATTTTATTATTATTAGGACGTGAAGAACATCTTGGCTTATTTGATGTTCATGATTAAATAAATGAATTGATTATATGTACAAATTTTGCTAAATTATGGATAAGCTTATCAATGAAAGTTCCTAATTTAGAATTAGCAGCAAAACGTACACAAGTTATATGAATACATGCGTACTTTTACCCCGATATATTCGTACACTTGCCCCATATAGGGGGTAAGAGTCCGAAGATGACACACGTAAATAAATGATGTCGTATTCCTCAATTATGGATAAAACTGATTTCTTTAGCAGCACATCTTTGGACACTGTTCTGATAGGCTACAATGTTCAATTAAAGTATTAATGAAAGAGGTTTCATGGGGAAAATATTCATCTACGCGTTAAGTGCGGACTCTTGCACCCACCTACCATAAGCGCAGTCTCTACTTGTGGAAATTAGTTCTCCTCCCGACTGGGTTGGGGTAGGTGAACTCCGGAGCTCTGATGATAGCATCGGACATTCCAAATTTCGGAGAAACCGACTTAGAAAATTTCATTGCTTATATCAGCTAAGGCGTCAGATTTAAAGGTTAGCCAGGAGATGGCCTTCGTCTCCAGGCCATAAAAGACTCCAAAACTTTAAAGGCTTGTAACTTTGCTTCTACAAGTCCTTTTGACTTGATTCAAAGAAGAGTCGATCGCCATTGATCAGACCTATATTGACAGACTACTTATAAAATTTCATAAGTAGTACTAAAAAGTTGAAAAATTTAAATTCACTATTTTTGGAGATTTTCTGGGGTTTTCGACCCTGCTGAAGTCAATGAAGGCATGGTTAAGTGTGTACGAGCCAGTCTTATCATGTCTTTACATGATACAATCGGCTTTTCACTGAAAGCGAGCATGACACGGAGAGTTTTGCTGTAATATTCCAATGACAGGGTGTTCCTTCGGGACGGCGGATGATGCCGTAGTGATAAGTGTGGCAAGGGAGTGTGTCATATTTTAGACCGAAACCGCTGGGGCAACTCATGTCTTATGTTGGGCATTTGACACAGTTCTCAACGTAGCACTTTGAACGCCAATCGGTTGAGTCCTAGCTATCTTGTCATGGGTGGCATCTAAACATCTCCATTGCAAAACGCTTGTGAATCACGGCTTGCTATCAAGCTGATCAAAGCAACGACTTACCAACCTCTTGTAATTAACTCCACCGGTTTTCATGTCTGGCTATCAAGTCATTGACGGTGCAAGTCACGGAGATTTTCGGTGTCATACTTCCTGTTGGTAGGCGTTCTTTCGAGACAGCGGTGAAGTCCGTAGCGATGAGTACTGCACGGGACGTTGGCAATGGTAATCCTTGTGAAACCTCTCTGCGTCATGTTTCCAAGTGGTTGCCTTTCGTCTCAACGTTGTACTCTGACCGCCAGGGCGACATTTAGCTATCTGCCACAGGTTACCTCATAAAATTTCCATTGCACTTGTCTCCCGATAGTTGGTCATACATGCGAGAATGAACCATAGGTTCTTTTGAGAACTGTCTCTATCACGGAGACGAAATGATGAAGGAATGGAATGAATTGGAACGGGCATTCACGCGCCACACGCAATCACAAGCTCATTTCTCTCTTAGCTAGTGAACAAGCTCTTGTGAACGTAAGAAGAAAGTGTATCATGGTTTGCAAAAGCAACGTTTAGTGTATGTGTCATGTTGTACAAAAGTTTTACTGCAACACAGGTTGATGTATAGTTAGAAAGTTTGATCATGACGTTTTATGAAACACAAATGTCATAAAATGTAAGCGCTAGTGTAGTCAAATAGTTTTACCGTGACACACGTTTGTGAAAGTAAAGTTTGATCATCGAAGTTTTACTCGTGAATGTTGTCAGAAAGTGTATCATGGTTTGCAGATGCAACGTTTAGTGCAGTCAAATAGTTTAACCGTGACACACGTATGTAAAAGTAAAGTTTGATCATCGAAGTTTTATTCGTGAGTGTAGTCAGAAAGTATATCATGTTGTACAAAAGTTTTACTGCAACACAGGTTGATGTATAGTTAGAAAGTTTGATTATGACGTTTTATGAAACACAAATGTCATAAAATGTAAGCGCTAGTGTAGTCAAATAGTTTTACCGTGACACACGTTTGTGAAAGTAAAGTTTGATCATCGAAGTTTTATTCGTAAATGTAGTCAGAAAGTGTATCATGGTTTGCAAAAGCAAAGTTTAGTGCAGTCAAATAGTTTAACCGTGACACACGTATGTAAAAGTAAAGTTTGATCATCGAAGTTTTATTCGTGAGTGTAGTCAGAAAGTATATCATGTTGTACAAAAGTTTTACTGCAACACAGGTTGATGTATAGTTAGAAAGTTTGATCATGACGTTTTATGAAACACAAATGTCATAAAATGTAAGCGTTGGTGTAGTCAAATAGTTTTACCGTGACACACGTTTGTGAAAGTAAAGTTTGATCATTGAAGTTTTATGACTGACTGAACTCACCAGAGCATTCGAAAGTTTAGCACAACACAAGTGTCATGAAAAAATACTTTATTTGGTCTTTGATTTATGAACAGCCATCATTGAAACCCGTTTTACTAATGGCAATGACAATATGGTTTATTTTATTCAGAAGCAAATGATCGCCGTAACCATGAAAGTTGTCCATCCGAGAAATAATCTTCCGCAGATGTCGTGTATAAAACTCAGAAGCATCAGTAACATATTCTTGTCCGTAGGAACGAAATTGAAAATCAACACTTTCCGCTGCTTCACCTTGTGGAAAATGAATGCAATTGACATTTGCAATTAAGTGAGCCTTGATGAGACTGTCTTTGAAATAAGATATCAACTCCGTAAATATTCCTCATGTGTAGTCTAAACATGCTTCCAATTCTGTCTCCTCCCTTTGAAACTCAAGGATGAATCTTGTATTAAACCTCCGAAGCTCTCTTGATGAAAACGAATCGTGCAATCATCATGTTTCAATGTATTGACTTCAGACGCCTTGGTTAAGTCTATTGCTAAACATCATTTTTGTCTAAGACGATTTCAATAACGCGCTACAAATGTGTGTGCGCAATCAATGTGTGTGTTATCAAGAGAGATTCACTTCTGCTCATAAAACATATCATCGCTGTAATACCTCCTTTGCTCGAGCGTTCCTTCGGGACGGCGGGTACTGCCGTAGAGGGATTGCGTTGCACGGGTTGTTCGTCGTTTGTTAGACCGAAACCTCTGAGCTGTTGCTCATGTTGGGCGTTCGACTTCATACTCAACGTGACGCTTTCTCTCGCCAGGTCAGAGTACTTCAGCCATTCGACAAAGGTTAGTTTTTATGATATGGAGTAGAGTGAAATGTAATTCATTAGATCTAACTTCAATGATTGTTCCCATGATAAACGTTGACTAGGCAAATGAAACGATTCTCATCTTTCCTTTTCAGTGATTGAAATCTACTAACGTAATCTGCTGTCTGTAATCAATCAAAAATGGAATTCGCTAAAATTGAGAATTACCGCATTGCTGCTGAGATGGAGAAGGTCACCATCGAGCAATGTAAGTATTTGTATCAAGGATGAGGTTGACTCACTCTATACAAACATCATTAGGGTAGACATCCCATTTAAACGTAAATCAAGAGCCCCTCCCTTATTTTGTTCATGTTTAAACAGAATCCAAATTTTACGTCTGCTTATCTTTGCTGCCATTCTTTTTCAGTGCATGAATGTATTTGTAATGGGGAACCCGTCCCCCAAGGAGCAATCGGGGAAGCCTATGAGCGGCTTGGCAAGTGTAAGTATCTTTAACATCTGATGTTTAGGCTGTTTCAGATCCTCTGCATCATCCTTGTCTCATTATCTAATCTCTCTTTCCTCTCTACAGATATGGCCAAGATGAAGAAGTGGGAAGAAGCCGCGAGGCGGAAATACCACGAGGAATTTCCGGCCCTACCTTCCCACCCATCAACCTCCGCTCAAGGTGCGACTCCTCTCTCGGGCAACTTCATCGCCCCACCTCCACCGCCTGCTCCGCTCCCTGCTCCCCGTCATCACGTCCCTCCAACAGCGAAGCCAAGGACCCTTCCAGCTTCGGCTCGCGTCCCACTCCTGCCTCCTCCGCGTCCATCGGTGTTGCCAGAGATCAATTCATTAGATGGTAAGTAACCGTGATTGGGAAATAGGGGGCTAAGACTTCAAACTAAGATTTCAAACTTGAAGTATGTTACTAATCTCTTTTCTCTTTTTCTCAACAGATCTGGCGACGGTCCTCCTGGACGGCGACGTTCCCTCCCGCCCCATCATCATCCCAGCATCGCCTCCACCACCTGCAGCAAACGACCTCCCTCTCCTCTCCGTTCAGTCAGTGGAGATTGCTGCAGGAGCAGGAGGAGTTGGAGATAGTGGGAGAGGAGATTGAAGTCGAAGTGGAGAAAGACTTTCGATGTCAGCGGTGTGACAGGGTCTTCGCCTCAGCCTACAATTTGAGACGTCACGGGCTGGCAATGCCTGCAGAGGCGGAAAGCGCCGACCGATACCTCAACGACCCAAGTGTGAAGGTTGTGGACGTACGTTCTACAACAGCACCGACGTGCAACGTCACATCGAAGGCGGATCCCGTGGCAGTGTGAGACAACCACCAACGTCATCAGGTAGGAAGCATCCTTCATCGCACGTCGGCTTTTCCTGTTCTTCGTGTCAGAAGACCTTTCCTACAGAGTTTGTTCTTTCTTCGCACACACTCTGTCACACCCATCCCACAGAGCTTTACACTGACAACACTGTCACTCTAAGGCTGAGCAAGTTTTCCCTTGAGAGGCTCGTTCGCGACTATGAGTTAGAAAGCTCTGAACCTGTACAAGATATTCATCCTTTCTTGATGAATAATATAGGTTTAATTCATCAAATGTTGACGAGCCTAGATAGGTTTTTGCTCAAAGACAAGTTCTATCTCACTGCTCGTTTCAATAAGGTAGACAGTAGGACGGGAGAAGTAGAGTCCACTGTGACCATTAGGATAGCCTCCTGTGCTGCTGATCTCATAGGTGATGTAAACGAGTGGATAGAGAGACATGCCACCTATCTCGTCAACAACTTAAATAAATTTAATAAAAGAGACAGCAGTTTGGTTTCTGATGGGATAGAGAAAGTAGACATTAAAATCAATCTTTTAGAAAATTTGCAAGGGAGCGGTTGTTTCACCCTCCCCAAAACACTGGCTGACAAAAGGCTGTCATCAATGTAGAATGTCAGTCCCAGTGTTTCAAGTATGGCGTCCTCTCCATTCTACACTATAATGATATAGATATGCATCGTCAAACAGTCGCCAAGTATTGTGAATGGGAGGATGAGCTCAAGTTTGATGGGTTAGATGTCAACACACTAGATTTTAAAGGCATCACCCAATTTGAAAAACTGAATGACACTAAGATAGTCGTCCATCTCTGGGAAAAAGGTCTGAAGGGCGTTAGGTATAGCAACCGCCAAAGTAACTTCGATTCGGTTGTCAATCTCCTCCTAGTGGATAGCGACAACCACCCAGAATGGCATTATTGTGGCATTCCTAAAATTTCAAAGTTGTATCGCCACCAACAAAATTATGGTGACAAACATTGCTACTGTGATCGCTGCACACGGCGTTTCACATCCAAGGCATTTTTTGAACAGCATTACGAGTGGTGCTCACACACGGGGTAAACTTCAAATGGAAGTCATGCCCAAAGATAAATTGTATAGGTATGAGGAAAACGACAATGAGCTCAGTCCCATTTGCACCATCTATGCGGACATTGAATGTTACATTGATCAAGAATACCTAAGTCATGAGCCAGCAGCCATTGCCTGTTATGAAGTATGGCATCCATATTATAGGACACAAAATAAAATGCATGTGTGGCAAGGCGAGGAGTGCGTTGAAAACTTCCTCAACTTTTTAGATAGGAAAGCCCGTTTTCATCAGCGGTATGAAACGGAACTGACTAGGAAACCCATGTGCTTCACAGAAGCCGATAAACTCAACTTTGATAGGACCACGGAATGCCCCCGCTGCTGTTCATCCTTTGATGATCAGCAACATAAGAAAGTGAGGGACCATTGTCATCTCAGTGGTAAATTTAGGTCTGCCTTATGCAGTAAATGTAACATGAAACTTAGGCTCAAAAGGCGAACGCTCCCCGTCAGCTTTCACAACTTTAAATGTTATGATGCTCACATCATCATTCGCCATGGATTCGGTAAAATGAAATCCTGGTCATCCAAAGTGATTGCACAAAGTAAGGAAAAATTTATGTGCATCACTGCCAAAGTACAAGTCGATAAGACGAAGGAGGGGAAGCCTGTCATCTATGACATAACATTTCTAGATAGTTTTCAATTTATGTCTTCTTCCTTAGCCGCGTTGGCTAATAATTTAGAAACACTTCCCCTCACTCAACATTTAAAGGAAGACTATCCCAACATAAGTGACAGTCTCATGCGACGGAAAGGGCTGTTTCCTTATAGTTATTTTAGTTCAATGGACACATTGAAAGAAACATCCCTTCCGTCCATCGATAAATTTAAAAATGATTTGACGGATGAGGACTGTTCGCCGGATGATTATAGGCATGCAGAGCAAGCATGGTTTGGTGGCTTTTGGTGACTGCATGCTTGCCTACTTAAAATTAGACGTCTATCTGTTGGCTGACGTGTTTGAGACTTTTAGGAAAGTCACATTAGAACAGGACGCCTTAGACACCGTCCATTTTGTTAGTCTACCGGGTCTCTCCTATCAGTCAGCCTTCAAGATGACGAAAGAGAGCATTCATTTATTGCAAGATGCAGAAATGTACACGTTATTTGAACGTGGTATTAGGGGAGACTTAACATTTGTTAACAAACATGTTGTCAACAGCACCCAAGACATAGGATCGACCACGCATTTAATGTACACAGACCAAAATAATTTGTATGAGAGTGCATTATCCAAGCCTTTGCCGCAGTCTGACTTCCAATGGGTAGAGCCCCATGACATTGAACACTTCTGCAATCCAGCACACATCATGGCACTGGCCGACATAGGTTATTTATTTGAAGTTGACCTCATCTATCCAGACTGTATTAAGAATAGAACCGTTGATTTTCCTCTCGCACCCGAATCTGGCATAGTCAGTCCAGATATGTTCTCTCCCTTTATGGAAGAACACAATAAGCAATATGAGGCGGAAAATGACTTAAAACATAAAGCCACTAGAAAGTTGTTGCTCACCCAATTGAACAAGCAGCATTACATCGTGCACTATTCCATCCTCAAATTCTATCTAGGTATGGGGATGCAACTTGACAAAGTCCATCGCGCTATCCAGTTTAGGCAAAAGCCCTTTCTAACACCGTATATAGAATTTAATAGTAAGAAACGGACTGAATCGAAGAATCCTTTCGAAAAGGACTTCTTTAAATTTAGGAATAATGCCCTCAGTGGTAAAACCATGGAGGATGTAAGAAAGCGCATGGGCTATCGTATCGTAACTGATCCGGAAACGAGTATCAAGTTATGTCGCTCGCCGTTGTTTTGCCATCATGATGTCATTTCCGAAGACATCACTGGTTTTAAAATGTTAAGATCTAAAGTAGAACTTTGCAAGCCCATTTATGTCGGTCAAGCTGTCTTGGATCACTCCAAGTTAGAAATGTACAGGTCATTTTACCACACCTTTAAAACGTGTCCATTGATCCAACATGTGGAATTAGTAGGTGATACAGACATCTTCTTCCTAGCTTTGACAACCACTAGCCAAGTCAAGCAGGACGACATTTTAAAATATTTAGCACCCAAGTTTGATAGTTCCAACTATCTCACTGACCATCCGCTTTACTCTACCACAAATAAAGCGAAGCTTGGCTGCTTCAAGGATGAGTGTGCCGGCAAACAGATAGAGGAGATGATCTTGCTTCGCCCCAAGATGTACTCCATGAAGCTAAAATCCTCAGAGCTTTCTATAAAACGGGCGAAAGGCATCTCGAAGTCAATCGCTAGAAAAATGACACATAGGGACTGTCAAGATGCCTTAGATTCACTTAAAATTAAAAAAGTAGAAATGACCATTTTAAAATCACAGTCGCATCAAGTCAGAACAACGACGTTTAGGAAACGAGGTCTCTCAGCTTGGGAAGACAAGCGATGCTGGATGAGTCCTAACCACTCATTACCGTACGACCATCCAGACACTCATCTACCTCCACCCAAGAGACAGAAACTTTCTCTTCCTCCGTCCGGAGATGTATGATGATGAATGCTTCCTCTATGTTGTGGTTGATGTTTTGCTTTTTCACTCCATGGCATTTTCTATGGGGTGTTGTGAGTGAGTGCCTTGTAACATGCGTCCAACTCCTGATCACAGCATATCATCCATGGGGTATCCAGTGCTTTTGCTGACTTTGTTTTGTCCCTGTACAGTCTCCGACACATCAGTGACTTTGTTCTCTCCCTGCACATCAGTGACCTTGTTTTCTCCGTGTATAGTATTAACTATGTGTGACTGTGATGAAATGTCTTTCATTCAATAACATATCATGTACAGACTGTTTCGTTTTTCTTTTGACATAAAGATGGGATTCTCACTCAATAGACAGAAGTAAAAGTTTTGATCATTTTGTAAGATGGGTAAGGTTAGAAATAAAGTTGATGATTGTAGAGTTAGAAATAAAGTTATAAACATATCACTGTTTGTAAGATAGGTGAAATATAAAATGAAGTTAGAATCACTTCACTGTTTGTAAAGTTAGAAATAAGGTTGACGTTTGTAAAGTTACAAATAAAGTTGATGATTGTAAAGTTAGAAATAAAGTTATAACCATGTCACTGTTTGTAAGATAGGTGAAATATAAAATAAAGTCAGAATCATTTCACTGTTTGTAAAGTTAGAAATAAAGTTGACGTTTGTAAAGTTAGAAATAAAGTTAACGTTTGTAAAGTTAGAAATAAAGTTATAACAATGTCACTGTTTGTAAAGTTAGAGATAAAGTTGTTGTTTGTTAAGTTTGTAAGATAGGTCAAGTATAAAATAAAGTCACAAGTATTTCACTGTTTGCAAGATAGGTAAAGTATAAAATAAAGCCATAACCATGTCAGAGTTTGTAAGTTAACATCCTCACCAACGAATGCAACATCATGACAATTTCTTCGGCTTAGGAAACATCAACCTTTTTGCTGACTCATGTCTAAAAATAGCTCTGACTCATGAAGTTGTAAAGCACCAGTCAATTAGATAAGAATCTAATCAGTCTTGTTCAACCTTTTCACCGACGTGTGTGGGCGTGTCATTCAACATCGATAGCGCCTCACGTCAGACAGCGTGACCTTTTCACCGACACGTGTGTGGGCATCATTTCATGTCTATAAATAGCGCTGATTCATCATAAAGCGAATAACTTTGTTGATGACCTTTTCATCGACACGTGTGTGGGCGATAGTTCATTACGATGACTCATTCAAAACACATCATGTGATTAACACGATTCTATTAACTGTGACTCATACAGATAACGCATTAGGGAATTAACAATGTCAGCTACTTTACTGATATTACGTAAACCAGTCATGATACAATGTCCGTTGTGAAACACTGCAATATGTACAGGATGCCACTTCCGAATCAGAGCAGCAGGAAGGAGTTCAGTTTCATAAAATATACAATGATTACTGGCTTTAATGTTTGATATATTCACTAACACTTCAATTGAACAGACACTACTATATTCGTCAGTGTCAGGGGACTGAGGCGTAGATGAGGCATGAGTGTTCGCATTTTCTTGACGACTTCGTAACACATGGACTGCATCACGAAATGAGAAAGGTTTCCTAGGACTTGGATTTTTCCGCATCGAAAGATTTAAAGATTTCGACCGTTGATCATGCGAATGACCAACATTTGTGGACGACCGCGATGATAGACTGAATCGGGAAGATGGGTATGCAACTGTTCTAAATCGATGTCTCTTCTGAGATTCATTTCGCGCATGGCGTTGATGATGCGGATGGGGAGCATGACTCACAAATGATATGAGGATTGAGTGAACTTCCCTTTTATACTTTTCCCATGAGTGTTTTGGAATCACGATGTAGCAGTGATCATTATGTAGAATCATCTCTTGAATGCGAATAAATACTGTGCCTTCTCCTACGTTAATGACACGGCAAGAGTTGGATAGGATTGCGCGATGCAACCTTCGTAGTTGAAAGCGTTCTAGAGTTATCTGAAGTTGACGTGTCACATCATGAAATGTAACACACTGACTTTTCCATGACACATAGAGGCATGCTGATAATTTCCACATGATCATGATTCAAACCTGAGAGAAGAATGGTATGCCTAAGAAAGAATCGGAGAGTCATGTTCATCTAGCTAAGCTGATGGCAGACGTTCACGATACACAGTTCTCCTTTACAAGTTTCCCGTAAAATAGTTGTGATACTTTTGTAAGGTACTCACTTAATCTAGCAGGTTGATTTTTATCTCACACATGTTTTGAGTGTTTCCTAACTCATATGCATTCGACTCTTTTAAGAAACGTTACCTGTTGTTATGTGTATACTTGTATGCTGTCGATGCAGACTGCAAAAACGTTTAACAGTCTTCATTTACAAAACAGTCTACATACGCATTCAATTTGATAAAGGCAAACAATACATTTAGTAAAGCTGGTACGGTAACAAGTGTGACTGCAGAAATCTCAGAAAACTTTTTTCAACGGTCGCTAAGTTTCACAACAGCATGTCAAAGACTTCTTACAAAACTTATTTCAACGTTTGCGTTTAGACTTTTAAGCGAACATGTGCTTCACGTATTCCACACGAACGGTCAACGCGTGTGATATAAACCCTAAATCCCTAAATCCAGCCGTAGAGGAGCCTAGCCTTGGATTATGGACTTTAGGACTTTAGGACCCACGTGATTAAATGTCATGGAACTAGCTCTCACACACTCAACGTTTGTGACAAGACTTTACCTGGTTTTATAAAACATTCAACACTGTAGTACTTACTATAAGACCTTTTAAGACTGTGAAACAATCTACACAGTGCAGTAAAACTTTCTAGTGCTGTGGTGAACACTGTTTTCATATAACATTCTAAACTCTCAGTCTCACTGCAGTAGAAGACTGCTTTTAGTAAACCTGATGAAGTTTTCTAATAGGGGATCATTTTGAAACTGTCTCCACTCAACATAAAACTTTCTAACCCTGTGAAAGTAAGTTACAAGACAATCTACACTGTGCCGTAAAACCTTTTCGATAAAACTTTCTAGTGCTGTTGTGAGTTCAGTCAGTCATAAAACTTCGTTGATCAAACTTTACTTTTACAAACGTGTGTCACGGTTAAACTATTTGACAACACTAAACGTTGATTTTTCAAACCATGATACATTTTCAGACTACGCTCACGAATAATACTTCGATGATCAAATTTTACTTTTACCAACGTGTGTCACGGTAAAACTATTTGACTACACTAAACGTTGCTTTTTCAAACCATGATACACTTTCTGACTACGCTCACGAATAAAACTTCGATGATCAAATTTTATTTTTACAAACGTGTGTCACGGTAAAACTATTTGACTACACTAAACGTTGCTTTTTCAAACCATGATACACTTTCTGACTACGTTCACAAGAGCTTGTTCACTAGCGAAGAGAGAAATGAGCTTGTGGTTGCGTGTGGCGCATGAATGCCCGTTCCAATTCATTCCATTCCTTCATCATTTCGTCTCCGTGATAGAGACAGTTCTTAAAAGAACTTATGGTTCATTCTCGCATGTATGACCAACTATCGGGAGACAAGTGCAATGGAAATTTTATGAGGTAACCTGTGACAGATAGCTAAATGTCGCCCCGGCGGTCAGAGTACAACGTTGAGACGAAAGGCAACCACTTGGAAACATGACGCAGAGAGTTTTCACAAGGATTACCATTGACAACGTATCGTGCAGTACTCATCGCTACGGACTTCACCGCTGTCTCGAAAGAACGCCCACCAACAGAAGTATGACACCGAAAATCTCCGTGACTTGCACCGTCAATGACTTGATAGCCAGACATGAAAACCGGTAGAGTTATTTACTAGAGGTTGGTAAGTCGTTGCTTTGATCAGCTTGATAGCAAGCCGTGATTCACAAGCGTTTTGCAATGGAGATGTTTAGCGTTCAAAGTGCTACGTTGAGAACTGTGTCAAATGCCCAACATGAGTTGCCCCAGAGGCTTCGGTCTAAAATATGACACCCTCTCTTGCCACACTTATCACTACGGCATCATCCGCCGTCCCGAAGGAACACCCTGTCAGTGGAATATTACAGCAAAACTCTCCGTGTCATGCTTGCTTTCAGTGAAAAGCCGCTTGTATCATGTAAAGACATGATAAGACTGGCTCGTACACACTCAACCATGCCTTCATTGACTTCAGCAGGGTCGAAAACCCCAGGAAACCTCCAAAAATAGTGAATTTAAATTTTTCAACTTTTTAGCACTACTTATGAAATTTTATAAGTAGTCTGTCAATATAGGTCTGATCAATAGCGGTCGACTCTTCTTTGAATCAAGTCAAAAGGACTTGTAGAAGCAAAGTTACAAGCCTTTAAAGTTTTGGAGTCCTTTATGGCCTGGAGACGAAGGCCATCTCCTGGCTAACCTCTGACGCCTTGGCTGATGTCAGCAATGAAATTTTCTAAGTCGGTTTCTCCGAAATTTGGAATGTCCGATGCTATAATCAGAGCTCCGGAGTTCATCTACCCCAACCTAGTCGGGAGGGGAACTAATTTCCACAAGTAGACTCCGCTTATATAGTTTGTGGCGATCAGCTGATGACGCAATATCCATCATCCAAAAACTTTAAACATGTCTATCTCCGGTTCTAGTGCTCCGATTGACTCCCAATTTTGACAGTGACGTCTTCTTGCTCTCACCTTTCATTTAAGCCATCCTTAGACTCTAAACGATGACCAGAAGCCGAGCTCAAAAACTCTGTCGTTTTTTCAAAAAGTTTCAAAATCTTGAAAAATGCGCAAAAACTCGATTTTTAACAGGCTCTCATTTGGAAACGAAACCTTCCACAGATCTGAAAAGATAGCATCCCAGAGAACAAAGTGCGGTTTTGCCCCTAAAATAAACCCGAGCTCTTCATTTACTTCCAATCCTCCGCTATTCATCGCCAAAGGTGGCCACAATTTAACATTTTCGCGAAAAAATGCCGTGTGGAGACCCAGTGTGAGGAAAACTTTCAACTTTTTCTCTCCAATTTACTTGAAACTCACCCTCTAGATGCAGAATGGCAAGCTGATTCCAAATCTGGTCTCCGTTTTCCGGTCCGAGGCTTCGTTCAGCCGCTAGAGCCAATTTCGTAAAAATTCTAACTCTCGTTTTTTTCACCAATTTCCAACATTTTCAATGGTGTCTCACATCTAAACGAAGGCAGATATGAACAAGCCGTTTCTTTCACTGAATTTGTCTCACTCTCAGCTTTCAAATGAGCTATTGCACGACTTTCTACGATCACTAGAAGGAAAGTTGGAAGTCTCGTCCAGAGGGGGGGGACGTCCCAAAAATTTTTTCTCCGACTTCGCTGGAAACATCCTTCCTAACCCAAAATGTCACGTAGACTCCGAATCTGCCCTCCGTTTTCTCATCCGAGGCCTCCTTCATGCCGAAAAACGGCCTTTCTCATCCCAAAACGACCAAAACCCGCCTTTTTCGAACTCTGCCGTTTTCAGAGATTCCACCCCTTGCCTCACAGGAAAACTCCTCCTGCCTTTCTTCCTAACCCAAAATTTCACGTAGATTCCGAATCTGGCCCTCCGTTTTCCCATCCGAGACCTCGTTCATGACGAATTCCGACCTTTCTCATCCCAAAACCACCAAAACCTACCTTTTCTCACTCTATCCTTCCCACATTCCTGCCCTTGCTGGAAAACTCCTTCCTTCCTTCCAGAGGGGGGGGGGTAGGGAGCAGTTTCCTCCTCTCGGAACCATTCCTCTCAGCACATCCTTGGCCACCTGCCTTCTTCCTTCCTTCCAGAGGGGGGGCTGAGTCAGCATGATGACTCAGCAGCGATGACTCATCACTGCACCGCACTGCGCTTGATTTTGGGATGGACTTGCTAATGATTCACAATACGTCTTTTCTTGAATCTGAATAGTACTGAATAGTAATATTGACCCATTTAGGCCTACACCTTCTACAGATCATTTTCTTTATAATGATGCTTTTGCTCTTTCAGTGGCGCAGTTTGTGATACGATCACGCTTAAGAAAACAGTCTTATTATATTAAGGCATGAGCTTTAAAGCATTGGTAAGCCATCGAATTGCTAATATAATAAACCATGTTACCTCTCAAGGTTGTCATGATATGGAGGATTTGTAAATTACTTTTCTTTCTCCTGTATTGTTGTCATGATAAGTCAAATTCGTGTACATTTCTCCAAAGTGCAAAAATTCGTATATCTCACATGTGGTGCTGGGTTCCGTGTCAAGCTCATTTTATGAAATCGAAAGTGTATAAACATTTGGGATTTAATACATGCTGAGTTACCACTCTACCTAAAGATTCTTACTCTATGTATTGCATTGTCTGCCAAAATATTCATGGCATTTCACATCGAGAATGATGTTTCATGTCAGGGTTGGACCGGTCGGGTTTTTGCCGGTATCATTTGAAAGCTTGCATTCCCAGCTTTCAAATTACCTATGATAAACTTGCATCCGAAAGTTTTCAATGTAAAAATATGTGATTATGATGACATCATCATCGAGGAAGTAGCAGAAACCATCAGAGTGGCTGTCGATCACAGAACGGGATTCATGAAAAATAGAACAAGAGTCTGGTACATATTCTTCCTCAGGAGGATCAAATTGTTTACTATCACTATAAATTACGTCATTTTGATCTTTTAGGTCGAGGTGGTTGAGGTTATCTTTCACTATCACGAGTTTCGGCCAGGGATGCGGAGTCGGAATCCTATAACTAGACCCAAAGTAATACAAACAAATTATTTATCCTCTTGCATAGTTGTCATTGTCTTGATGTCAGCTTTCTCCGTCAAACAAAAGTACAGAGACAGCAGTGCATGCAAAGTTGGAATAGTTGAGGGAATGAACTGTGATAGTGAAAAAGGATTGTCTTTTCACTCTGTGATTTAGTAGAGAATACAAGCCTTCCTAGTCTCGATCACACCTACGCACCAAAGGTCACATCAGAGACAAGAATGAAATACTAGTTTGTTTGAGAACATTACCACTTACCCAGACGTTAATCCTGTTAATTCAAAGCGCATATTAAAAAAAGGTGTACTCATCTTTTTGAAGAAGGATGAGGGATTTTCCTGACCGGTAGAGAATGGAGAAAAACCGTGTGAAGCACACATCAATGAGATGGGAGGAGCCCAGTCGTATGCATCCAACTTGAAGCGACATTTGATAAACTTTCATTGAAAACGATTGATAATTGATACAGTAATGATCACTACAGATAAGTTCAGGTAAGCTTATAATGATCTATTATGTAGGTTACCAGTTTTTTTTTAAAAAATAGGCTTTATATACTGGCCACCCGGAGACGGAATCCTATCAAAATGATAGGACTCCGCATCCTTGGTTTCGGCAACACTATTCAGCAATCTTGTTGGAGGATGGATACATTGACATTCACCGTCGATATCAGAGTCTCTATCAGTTTCACAATTAGCGTCTTCAATAGGAGGAATAATCACAATTGCATCGTTTTCTTCGTCTGACTCCGATCTGTATTTGCCTAACATTCGACTACTTGACTAAGAGTAGGTTTACGTTTCATCTTCGTGCGGCTTAGCGATCACAATCCCGGGATCCCGGGATAAAGGCAATTTTAGGGGCAGTCGTGATCCCGGGATTGACAATATGAAACATTTTTTGATAATTATAGAACAATGTTACGCTCAATCAACAACTTACCGTCCAGTTCGTAATTCTAAAAAACAGGTGAATACAATACTAATAGAGATGATCAAATTCATTTAAATTTCAGATCAAAATTATGACAGTTCGAATTCGAGTTTACCGTCAACATATACATGCACATTACACGTAAGAAAACCCATAGCTGTGCATTATTTGAGTATAAAGTTTGACCATAATAGTTGAATAAGATAGTTATGAGAGTGAAATCCTCCATTAATCTTCTCATCAATAATTCATCTTCTTTTTATCTAAGTCTGCACTTCAGCATATAATCATGGTCTGATGAGGCCTAATATAATCTAAAGTACAAGGTCATAGGATGTCTTGTTAGTTGTTGAAGTCGAAAAAACATGCATAAAAGTGTGAATGCATTGAACACAGGTGCACCATCATCGAAGGAAAGTTCACAATCACATTCGATAATATAATACATTTTCTTGATAATACTTCATGTACGAGAACAAAATATTCAGATCTTATTTTCTTTAATAATATGTCATTAACATTTTCAATTGATTCATTTAACTTGTTTTGTTGAAGATATGCATGCACATGTCCATGGTGCTATGAAGTATACAATAATGTATTTTTAGCTATAAATTATCCTAAGCGACAAGTTACAATCAATTTACCTGTACGCTGTATCTCACATTTTCTGGATACGCAATACATCTAAATTACATTAATGCCACTTTTGCTCGGTAAATTCATGAAATATGAGCAATTAGATTATATATAGGATAGCGTCTGATAGTAGGTGATTCTTCATCATCTCCGAAAACACTGCTGTACGCTCATTGAATCAGTAATGCCAGTAAAAGAATAAGTTAGAACCAAAATCGATTGAAGTTTAACACAATTTTGGTACGTTTTTTATGATCAACTATGTATATGTATATTATATATATACAATGAGGGTAGCAGAAACTAATCAAGGAGGGCTTGGAAAGGGGAATATACCTAAGCGAATGGAAAATAATCAGCTTGTGCTATGTACACAATAGCATGTGAGACTTAGTCATGATTTCACTCATTTTTGGAAACATGTTTACTTTGTAATAAAAAACATCAAATCTGAAATAATAGCTTCCAATTTTGAAATTTAGGGATCTACAGCTATGTACTTTTAGTATTTTGATTTCCTTCCAAAATTCAGACATTTTTCAGTAGTAATCCCATCCCAGGCGCAAGCACAAAATGCGCATCGATGAGTCATCAGGCTGACTCAGCCACCCCCCTCTGGAAGGCAGGAAGAAAGAGAGGTGAGGGAGTGCGTCAAGGATGTGCTGGGAGGAATGGGCCCGAGAAGAAGAAACACGACCCCCCCACCTCTGGAAGGAAGGAAGAAGTTTTCCAGCTAGGAGTGGAATCTCGGAAGGGAGAAGGGGTGGAATGTGGGAAGGATTGAGTGAGGAAAGGGTGGATGTTGGTGGTGTTTGTGATGAGAAAAGTCGGAAATCGTCATAAAGGAGGGTTCGGATGGGAAATTGGAGTTTAGATTTGGAATCTACGTGAAATTTTGGGTGGGGAAGGAAGGCGGGAGGAGTTTTCCTGAGAGGAAAGGGGTGGAGCGGCAGAGTTGGAACAGGGCGGGTGTTGGATGTTTTGGGATGAGAAAAGTCGTTTTTCGTCATGAAGGAGGGTTCAGATGGGAAAACGGAGGCCAGATTCGGACTCTACGTGGAATTTTGGGTTAGGAAGGATGTTTCCAGCGACATCGGAGAGAAAAAGTTTTGAAGACGTCCCCCCCCTCGGCAACGATCTTCCAACTTTGGTTGTAGAGATCGTAGAAAGTCGTGCAATAGCTCATTTGGAAGCTAAGAATGAGAAAAATGCAGTGGAAAGCTCAGTTGGGTCCACTTTTCCTGGGTTGAGGGAGGAAAATGGCAGGAAAACGTCGGAGTTGGAAAAGTCAGGTGTTGGATGTTTTGGGATGAGAAAAGTCGTTTTTCGGCATGAAGGAGACCTCGGATGTGAAAACGGAGTGCAAATTTGGACGTTTTGGCCAATGTTGGGTCTAGGAACTTCTTTCCAGCTCAATCGGAGAGAAAAAGTTCTGATCTCCCCACCTCGGCAGCGATCTTCCAACTTTGGTTGTAGGGATCGTAGAAAGTCGTGCAATAGCTCGTTTGAAAGCTAAGAATGAGACAAATTCAGTGGAAAACACGGCTTGTTCCTATCTGCCTTCGTTTAGAGGTGAGACGTCATTGAAAATTTTTCAAAATTTTTCCGAAAAACGACAGTTAGAATTTTGCGAAAATCGCTCTAGCGGGTGAAGCAAGCCTCGGACGGGAAATCAGAGACCAGATTTGGAATCAGCGTCAAATTCTGCATCGGGATGGTAAATTTGAAAGCAATCGGAGAGAAAAAATTTTTCAACATTTTTCCGAAAAACGAGTTAGAATTTTTACGATGGCTGTGGGCTGTAGAGCCAAAACGAATCATCGGATGGGAAAATGGAGGGCAGATTCGGATTCAGCGTCAAGTTATACATTGAAATGGTGCACCAGAACCGGAGATAGACGGGTTTAAAGTTTTTGGATGATGGGTATTACGTCATCAGCTGATCGCCACAAACTGTATAAGTGGAAACTCTGCTTGTGGAAATCAGTTCTCCTCCCGACTGGGTTGGGGTAGGTGAACTCCGGAGCTCCGATGATAGCATCGGACATTCCAAATTTCGGAGAAACCGACATATAAAATTTCATTGCTGATATCAGCTAAGGCGTCAGACTTAGAGGTTCGCCACGAGATGGCCTTCGTCTCCAGGCCATAAAAGACTCCAAAACTTTAAAGGCTTGTAACTTTGCTTCTACAAGTCCGTTTGAAAAAAGGTTCGGTCGCTATTGACCTGCCCTAAGTGATAGACTACTTATAAAATTTCATAAGTAGTGCCAAAAAGTTGAAAAATTTAAATTCACTAGTTTTGGAGGTTTTCTGGGGTTTCGACCCTGTTGAAGTCAACTAAAGGATTTTTAGTGATGACTGAGCCAGTCTTCTCATGATACAAGCAGCTTTTCACTGAAAGCGAGCAAGACACTGAGAGTTTTGCTGTAATATTCCACTGACAGGGTGTTCCTTCGGGACGGCGGACGATGCCGTAGTGATAAGTGTGGCAAGGTAGTGTGTCATAGTTTAGACCGAAACCTCTGGGGCAACTCATGTCTCATGTTGGGCATTTGACACAGTTCTCAACGTAGCACTTTGAACGCCAATCGGTTGAGTCCTAGAGATCTTGTCATGGGTGGCATCTAAACATCTCCATTGCAAAACGCTTGTGAAGTTGCCGTCCCTCTCTACGGCTTGCTATCAAGCTGATCAAATCAACGACTTGCTTCCTCTTACCAACTCCACCGGATTTCATGTCTGGCTATCAAGTCATGGACGGTGCAAGTCACGGAGATTTTCGGTGTCATACTTCCTGTTGGTGGGCGTTCTTTCGAGACAGCGGTGAAGTCCTTAGCGATGAGTACTGCACGATACGTTGGCAATGGTAATCCTTGTGAAACCTCTCTGCTTCATGTTTCCAAGTGGTTGCCTTTCGTCTCAACGTTGTACTCTGACCGCCAGGGCGACATTTGGCTATCTGCCACAGGTTACCTCATAAAATCTCCATTGCACTTGTCTCCCGACAGTTGACCAACCATGCGAGAATGAACCATAAGTTCTTTTAAGAACTGTCTCTATCACGGAGACGAAATGAAGGGATGAAACGGGAGGCCGCCCTTGCGCCACACGCAACACATCACAGATTTCTCTCTTCGCTAGTGAACAAGCTCTTGTGAACGTAGTCAGAAAGTGTATCATGGTTTGAAAAAGCAACGTTTAGTGTAGTCAAATAGTTTTACCGTGACACACGTCTGTAAAAGCAAAGCTTGATCATGACGTTTATTCGTAAGTCTAGTCAGAAACTTTATCATGTACAAACGTTTTACTGCAACACAGGTTGATGTATAGTTAGAAAGTTTGATCATTGAAGTTGTATTCGTAAGTCTGGTCAGAAAGTGTATCATGGTTTGCAAAGTCAGTGTAGTCGAATAGTTTTACTGTGACACACGTTTGAGAAAGTAAAGTATGATCATGACGTTTATACGTGAGTGTCGTCAGAAAGTGTATCATGGTTTGTAAAAGTTTTACTGCTACACAGGTTGATGTATAGTTAGAAAGTTTGATCATGGTTTGCAAAAGCAAAGTTTAGTCAAATAGTTTACCGCGACACCCGTTTGTAAAAGTAAAGTTTGATTATCGAAGTTTTACGAAACACAAATGTCATGAAATGCAAGCGTTAGTGTAGTCAAATAGGTTTTACTGCAATGCACGTTTGTGAAAATAAAGTTTGATCATTGAAGTTGTATTACTGACCGAACTCATCACAATACTAAAAAGTTTTATCGAAAAGGTTTTACTGCACAGTGTAGATTGAAAATTCAAACTTCATGACTGTTAGATTAGCTTCATCAGGTTTACTAAAAGCAGTTTTCCACTGCAGTGAGACTGAGAGTTTAGAATGTTATATGAAAACAGTGTTCACCACAGCACTAGAAAGTTTTACTGCACTGTGTAGATTGTTTCACAACGTTAAAAGGTCTTATAGTAAGCCTTGAATGTTTTATAAAACCAGGTAAAGTCTTGTCACAAACGTTGAGTGTGTGAGAGCTAGTTCCATGACATTGAATCGCGTGGGTCGTAAAAGTCCACGATCCAAGGCTAGGCTCCTCTACGGCTGGATTTAGGGTTTTATATCACATGCGTTAACCGTTCGTGTGGAATACGTGAATACACATGTTCTCTTAAAAGTCTTTGACAGGTTGTTGTGAAACTTAGCGAACGTTGAAAAGGTTTTATAAAATGTTTCTGCAGTCACACTCGTTAGCGTATTAGCTTTACTAAATGTGTTGTTTGCCTTTATCAAATTGAATGCGTGTGTAGACTGTTTTGTAAATAAAGATAGTGTTTTTGCACTCTGCATCGACAGCATACAAGTATACACATAACAACCTGTAACGTGTAAGTCGAATGCATATGAGTTAGGAAACACTCAAAACATGTGTGAGATAAAAATCAACCTGCTAGATGAAGTGAAACACAAAAGTGTCACAACTATTTTACGGGAAATAAAGGAGAATTGTGTAGCGAGAACGTTTGCACTCATCATAGACAGATGAATATTACTCTCTCCTTCTTTCTTAGGCACACCCTTCTTCACTCAGGTTTGAATCATGATCATGTGGAAATTATCAGCATGCCTCTTTGTATCATGGAAAAATCAGTGTGTTACATTTCATGATACAAAACGTCATCTTCAGATAACTCTAGAACGCTTTCAACTACGAAGGTTGCATCGCGCAATCCTATCCAACTCTTGCCGTGTCATTAACGTAGGAGAAGGCACAGTATTTATTCGCATTCAAGAGATGATTCTACATAATGATCACTGCTACATTGTGATTCCAAAACACTCATGGGAAAAGTATAAAAGGGAAGTTCACTCAATCCTCATATCATTTGTGAGTCATGCTCCCCATCCGCAGCATCAACGCCATGCGCGAAATGAATCTCAGAAGAGACATCGATTTAGAACAGCTGCATACCCATCTTCCCGATTCAGTCTATCATCGCGGTCGTCCACAAATGTTGGCCATTCGCATGATCAACGGTCGAAATCTTTAAATCTTTCGATGCGGAAAAATTCAAGTCCTAGGAAACCTTTCTCATTTCGTGATGCAGTCCATGTGTTACGAAGTCGTCAAGAAAATGCGAACACTCATGCCTCATCTACGCCTCAGTCCCCTGACATTGAAGAATATAGTAGTGTCTGTTCAATTCAAGATGTTAGTGAATCTACCCAACACTAAAACCAGTAATCATTGTATATTTTATGAAACTGAACTCTTTCCTGCTGCTTTGATTCGGAAGTGGCATCCTGTACATATTGCAGTGTTTCACAACGGACATTGTATCATGACTGGTTCACGTGATATCAGTAAAGTAGCTGACATTGTTAAATCTCTAATGCGTTATCTGTATGAGTCACAGTTAATAGAATCGTGTTAATCACATGATGTGTTTTGAATGAGTCATCGCAATGAACTATCGTCCACACTCTTGTCGATGAAAAGGTCATCAACAAAGTTATTCGCTTTATGATGAATCAGCGCTATTTATATACATGAAATGATGTCCACACACTTGTCGGTGAAAAGGTTATCAACAAAGTTATTCGCTTTATGATGAGTCTGCGCTATTTATAGACATGAAATGATGCCCACAGACTTGTCGGTGAAAAGGTCACGCTGTCTGACGTGAGGCGCCATCGCTTTGCCTGATAAATAACGCCCACACACGTGTCGGTGAAAAGGTCACGCTGTCTGACATGAGGCGCCATCGATGTTGAATGACACGCCCACACACACGTGTCGGTGAAAAGGTTGAACAAGACTGACTAGATTCTTATCTAACTAACTGGCGCTTTACCACTTCATGAGTCAGAGCTATTTATAGACATGAGTCAGCAAAGTGGTTGATGTTTCCTAAGCCGAAGAAATTGCCATGATGTTACATTCGTCGGTGAGGATGTTAACCTACAAACGCAAACATGGTTTTGACTTTATTTTATACTTTACCTATCTTGCAAATAGTGAAATACTTGTGACTTCATTTTATATTTCACCTATCTTAAAAACTGTACAAACAGTGAAATGATTTTAACATTGATTCAAACTTTACAAACGTCAACTTTATTTCTAACTTTACAAACAGTGAAGTGATTCTGACTTCATTTACATTTCACCTATCTTACAAACAGCGACATGGTGATAACTTTATTTCTAAATTTACAATCATCAACTTCATTTCTAACTTTACAAACGTCAACTTTATTTCTAACTTTACAAACGTCAACTTTATTTCTAACCTTACAAACAATGAAGTGATTCTGACTTCATTTACATTTCACCTATCTTACAAACAACGACATGGTGATAACTTTACTTCTAACTTTACAATCATCAACTTCATTTCTAACTTTTTCAATCGTCAACTTTATTTCTGACTTTACAAACATTGAAGTGATTCTGACTTCATTTATATTTCACCAATCTTACAAACAGCGACATGGTAATAACTTTATTTCTAACTTTACAATCATCAACCTTATTTCTAACTTTACAAACAGTGAAGTGATTCTAACTTCATTTACATTTCACCTATCTTACAAACAGCAATAACTTTATTTCTAACTTTACAAACAGTGAAGTGATTCTAACTCCATTCATATTTCACCTATCTTACAAACAGCGACATGGTGATAACTTTATTTCTAACTTTACAAACAGTGAAGTGATTCAAACTTCATTTATATTTCACCTATCTTACAAACAGCGACATGGTGATAACTTTATTTCTAACTTTACAATCATCAACTTTATTTCTAACCCTACCCATCTTACAAAATGATGAAAACTTTTCTGTCTATTGAGTGAGAATCCCATCTTTATGTCAAAAGAAAAACGAACAGTCTGTACATGATATGTTATTGAATGAAAGACATTTCATCACAGTCACACATAGTTAATACTGATGGTAGCAGAAAACAAAGTTTTTATGGCTCACATCACCGGAGAAAACAAAGTCACTCATGTGCAGGGACAAAACAAAGTCAGGAAAAACCAGTTGATATGCAAGTCATGATATGAACTGATCAGGAGTTGGACGCATGTTACAAGGCACTCACTCACAACACCCCATAGAAAACGCCATGGAGCGAAAAAGCAAAACATCAACCACAACAGAGAGGAAGCATTCATCATCAGACATCGCCGGACGGAGGAGGAGAAAGTTTCTGTCTCTTGGGTGGAGGTAGATGAGTGTCTGGATGGCCGCACGGTAATGAGTGCTTAGGACTCATCCAGCATCGCTTGTCTTCCCAAGCTGAGAGACCTCGTTTCCTAAACGTCGTTGTTCTGACTTGATGCGACTGTGATTTTAAAATGGTCATTTCTACTTTTTTAATTTTAAGTGAATCTAAGGCATCTTGACAGTCCCTATGTGTCATTTTTCTAACGATTGACTTCGAGATGCCTTTCGCCCGTTTTATAGAAAGCTCTGAGGATTTTAGCTTCATGGAGTACATCTTGGGGTGAAGCAAGATCATCTCCTCTATCTGTTTGCCGGCACACTCATCCTTGAAGCAGCCAAGCTTCGCTTTATTTGTGGTAGAGTAAAGCGGATGGTCAGTGGGATAGTTGGAACTATCAAACTTGGGTGCTAAATATTTTAAAATGTCTTCCTGCTTGACTTGGCTAGTGGTTGTCAAAGCTAGGAAGAAGCTGTCTGCATCGCCTTCTACTAATTCCACATGTTGGATCAATGGACACGTTTTAAAGGTGTGGTAAAATGACCTGTACATTTCTAACTTGGAGTGATCCAAGACAGCTTGACCGACATAAATGGGCTTGCAAAGTTCTACTTTAGATTTTAACATTTTAAAACCAGTGATGTCTTCGGAAATGACATCATGATGGCAAAACAACGGCGAGCGACATAACTTGATACTCGTTTCCGGATCAGTTACGATACGATAGTCCATGCGCTTTCTTACATCCTCCATGGTTTTACCAAAGAGGGCATTATTCTTAAATTTAAAGAAGTCCTTTCCGAAAGGATTCTTGGATTCAGCCCGTTTCTTACTATTAAATTCTATATACGGTGTTAGAAAGGGCTTTTGCCTAAACTGGATAGCGCGATGGACTTTGTCAAGTTGCATCCCCATACCTAGATAGAATGTGAGGATGGAATAGTGCACGATGTAATGTTTCTTGTTCAATTGGGTGAGCAACAACTTTCTAGTGGCTTTATGTTTTAAGTCATTTTCCGCCTCATATTGCTTATTGTGTTCTTCCATAAAGGGAGAGAACATATCTGGACTGACTATGCCAGATTCGGGTGCGAGAGGAAAATCAACGGTTCTATTCTTAATACAGTCTGGATAGATGAGGTCGACTTCAAATAAATAACCTATGTCGGCCTCATCTCCCACTGCCATGATGTGTGCTGGGTTGGAGAAGTGTTCAATGTCATGGGGCTCTACCCATTGGAAGTCAGACTGTGGCAAAGGCTTGGACAATGCACTCCCATATAAATTAATTTGGTCTATGTACATTAAATGCGTGGTCGATCCTATGTCTTGGGTGCTGTTGGCAACATGTTTGTTAACAAATGTTAAGCCTCCCCTAATACCACGTTCAAATAACGTGCACATTTCTGCATCTTGTAATAAATGAATGCTCCCTTTCGTCACCTTTCATTTTACCGAATCCATGGCGAACGCTCCCCGTCATCTTTCATAAGTTTAAATGTTGTGATGCTCACATCATCATTCGCCATGGATTCGGTAAAAGGAAATCCTGGTCATCCAAAGTGATTGCACAAAGTAAGGAAAAATTTATGTGCATCACTGCCAAAGTACAAGTCGATAAGACGAAGGAGGAGAAGCCTGTCTTCTATGACATAAAGTTTCTAGACAGTTTCTAGTTCATGTCTTCTTCCTTAACCGCGTTGGCTAATAATTTAGAAACACTTCCCCTCACTCAACATTTAAAGAAAGACTATCCCAACATAAGTAACAGTCTCTTGCGACGGAAAGGGCTGTTTATTATAGTTATTTTAGTTCAATGGACACATTGAAGGAGACATCCCTTCCGTCCATCGATAAATTTAAAAATGATTTGACGGGTGAGGACTGTTCGCCGGATGATTATAGGCATGCAGAGCAAGCATGGTTAGAATTTGGGTGTCGCACTTTTGGTGACTACATGCTTGCCTACTTAAAATTAGACGTCTATCTGTTGGCTGACGTGTTTGAGACTTTTAGGAAAGTCACATTAGAACAGGACGCCTTAGACACCGTCCATTTTGTTAGTCTACCGGGTCTCTCCTATCAGTCAGCCTTCAAGATGACGAAAGAGAGCATTCATTTATTGCAAGATGCAGAAATGTACACGTTATTTGAACGTGGTATTAGGGGAGGCTTAACATTTGTTAACAAACATGTTGCCAACAGCACCCAAGACATAGGATCGACCACGCATTTAATGTACATAGACCAAATTAATCTATATGGGAGTTCATTGTCCAAGCCTTTGCCACAGTCTGACTTCCAATGGGTAGAGCCCCATGACATTGAACACTTCTCCAACCCAGCACACATCATGGCAGTGGGAGATGAGGCCGACATAGGTTATTTATTTGAAGTCGACCTCATCTATCCAGACTGTATTAAGAATAGAACCGTTGATTTTCCTCTCGCACCCGAATCTGGCATAGTCAGTCCAGATATGTTCTCTCCCTTTATGGAAGAACACAATAAGCAGTATGAGGCGGAAAATGACTTAAAACATAAAGCCACTAGAAAGTTGTTGCTCACCCAATTGAACAAGCAGCATTACATCGTGCACTATTCCATCCTCAAATTCTATCTAGGTATGGGGATGCAACTTGACAAAGTCCATCGAGCTATCCAGTTTAGGCAGAAGCCCTTTCTAACACCGTATATAGAATTTAATAGTAAGAAACGAGCTGAATCCAAGAATCCTTTCGGAAAGGACTTCTTTAAATTTAAGAATAATGCCCTCTTTGGTAAAACCATGGAGGATGTAAGAAAGCGCATGGACTATCGTATCGTAACTGATCCGGAAACGAGTATCAAGTTATGTCGCTCGCCGTTGTTTTGCCATCATGATGTCATTTCCGAAGACATCACTGGTTTTAAAATGTTAAAATCTAAAGTAGAACTTTGCAAGCCCATTTATGTCGGTCAAGCTGTCTTGGATCACTCCAAGTTAGAAATGTACAGGTCATTTTACCACACCTTTAAAACGTGTCCATTGATCCAACATGTGGAATTAGTAGGTGATACAGACAGCTTCTTCCTAGCTTTGACAACCACTAGCCAAGTCAAGCAGGAAGACATTTTAAAATATTTAGCACCCAAGTTTGATAGTTCCAACTATCCCACTGACCATCCGCTTTACTCTACCACAAATAAAGCGAAGCTTGGCTGCTTCAAGGATGAGTGTGCCGGCAAACAGATAGAGGAGATGATCTTGCTTCGCCCCAAGATGTACTCCATGAAGCTAAAATCCTCAGAGCTTTCTATAAAACGGGCGAAAGGCATCTCGAAGTCAATCGTTAGAAAAATGACACATAGGGACTGTCAAGATGCCTTAGATTCACTTAAAATTAAAAAAGTAGAAATGACCATTTTAAAATCACAGTCGCATCAAGTCAGAACAACGACGTTTAGGAAACGAGGTCTCTCAGCTTGGGAAGACAAGCGATGCTGGATGAGTCCTAAGCACTCATTACCGTGCGGCCATCCAGACACTCATCTACCTCCACCCAAGAGACAGAAACTTTCTCCTCCTCCGTCCGGCGATGTCTGATGATGAATGCTTCCTCTCTGTTGTGGTTGATGTTTTGCTTTTTCGCTCCATGGCGTTTTCTATGGGGTGTTGTGAGTGAGTGCCTTGTAACATGCGTCCAACTCCTGATCAGTTCATATCATGACTTGCATATCAACTGGTTTTTCCTGACTTTGTTTTGTCCCTGCACATGAGTGACTTTGTTTTCTCCGGTGATGTGAGCCATAAAAACTTTGTTTTCTGCTACCATCAGTATTAACTATGTGTGACTGTGATGAAATGTCTTTCATTCAATAACATATCATGTACAGACTGTTCGTTTTTCTTTTGACATAAAGATGGGATTCTCACTCAATAGACAGAAAAGTTTTCATCATTTTGTAAGATGGGTAGGGTTAGAAATAAAGTTGATGATTGTAAAGTTAGAAATAAAGTTATCACCATGTCGCTGTTTGTAAGATAGGTGAAATGTAAATGAAGTCAGAATCACTTCACTGTTTGTAAAGTTAGAAATAAAGTTGACGTTTGTAAAGTTAGAAATAAAGTTGACGTTTGTAAAGTTAGAAATAAAGTTGATGATTGTAAAGTTTGAATTAATGTTAAAATCATTTCACTGTTTGTACAGTTTGTAAGATAGGTGAAATATAAAATGAAGTCATAAGTATTTCACTATTTGCAAGATAGGTAAAGTATAAAATAAAGTCAAAACCATGTTTGCGTTTGTAGGTTAACATCCTCACCAACGAATGTAACATCATGACAATTTCTTCGGCTTAGGAAACATCAACCACTTTGCTGACTCATGTCTATAAATAGCTCTGACTCATGAAGTGGTAAAGCACCAATCAGTTAGATAAGAATCTAGTCAGTCTTGTTCAACCTTTTCACCGACACGTGTGTGTGGGCGTGTCATTCAACATCGATGGCGCCTCATGTCAGACAGCGTGACCTTTTCACCGACACGTGTGTGGGCGTTATTTATCAGACAAAGCGATGGCGCCTCACGTCAGACAGTGTGACCTTTTCACCGACAAGTCTGTGGGCATCATTTCATGTCTATAAATAGCGCAGACTCATCATAAAGCGAATAACTTTGTTGATAACCTTTTCACCGACAAGTGTGTGGACATCATTTCATGTATATAAATAGCGCTGACTCATCATAAAGCGAATAACTTTGTTGATGACCTTTTCATCGACAAGAGTGTGGACGATAGTTCATTGCGATGACTCATTCAAAACACATCATGTGATTAACACGATTCTATTAACTGTGACTCATACAGATAACGCATTAGAGATTTAACAATGTCAGCTACTTTACTGATATCACGTAAACCAGTCATGATACAATGTCCGTTGTGAAACACTGCAATATGTACAGGATGCCACTTCCGAATCAAAGCAGCAGGAAAGAGTTCAGTTTCATAAAATATACAATGATTACTGGTTTTAGTGTTGGGTAGATTCACTAACATCTTCAATTGACTGCAGTAACCATCTCATTTTTTACCAAGTTACAATGACAAACGATAGACGTTGCCAACCCTGAGTTAGTGAGGCTAGACGAAGAAGGCCTGATAGCAAGCCAGCAACCGTTTGGGTGTTAAGCTCTTGAATCCGTTACAGGCTTTACTCAGAGGGGATCTTATCCCAGCTCCAAGGCCTCAACCCACAAATCCAACCTCGGGTGGACAGAGCGTGCGTCATGTCACTGTGTTGGTATCCGGGCCCCGATTTTGACATAAAAATCGGTGGAGTTATTTACAAGAGGAAACACCCCAAGTCGTTGATTTGATCAGCTTGATAGCAAGCCGTAGAAAGCTTGATTCACCAGCGTTTTCTAATGGAGATGTTTAGAGGCCACCCATGACAAGATAGCTAAGACTCAACCGATTGGCGTTCAAAGTGACACGTTGAGAACTGTGTCAAATGCCCAACATGAGACATGAGTTGCCCCAGAGGTTTCGGTCTAAACTATGACACACTACCTTGCCACACTTATCACTACGGCATCATCCGCCGTCCCGAAGGAACACCCTGTCAGTGGAATATTACAGCAAAACTCTCAGTGTCTTGCTCGCTTTCAGTGAAAAGCTGCTTGTATCATGAGAAGACTGGCTCAGTCATCACTAAAAATCCTTTAGTTGACTTCAGCAGGGTCAAATACCCCAGAAAACCTCCAAAACTAGTGAATCAAAATTTTTCAACTTTTTGGCACTAATTATGAAATTTTATAAGTAATCTATCACTTAGGGCAGGTCAATAGAGATCGAACCTTTTTTGAATCAAGTCAAACGGACTTGTAGAAGCAAAGTTACAAGCCTTTAAAGTTTTGGAGTCTTTTATGGCCTGGAGACGAAGGCCATCTCCTAGCGAACCTCTAAGTCCTCTAAGTCATCTCAGGCGAACCTTAGCTGACTTCAGCAATGAAATTTTCTAAGTCGGTTTCTTACAGAAACCCGGAGTTTGGAATGTCCGAAGCTATCATCGGAGCTCAGAGAGACGACCTACCTTTGACAATTGCTCTCCTCTAAATGAAAAGTCTCTGTCGGTTCCCGCTTATATAGTGTGTGGCGATCAGCTGATGACGTAATACCCATCATCCAAAAACTTTAAACCCGTCTATCTCCGGTTCTAGTGCACCATTTCAATGTAGAACTTGATGCTGAATCCGAATCTGCCCACCATTTTCCCATCCGATGCTTCGTTTTGGCTCAACAGCCCACAGCCATCGCAAAAATTCTAACTCGTTTTTCGGAAAAATGATGAAAAATTTTTTCTCTCCGATTGCTTTCAAATTTACCATGCTGATGTAGAATTTGACGCTGATTCCAAATCTGGTCTCTGATTTCCCGTCCGAGGCTTGCTTCACCCGCTAGAGCGATTTTCATAGACATTCTAACTCTGTCGTTTTTTCGTCAATGTCCCAAATTTTCAATAACGTCTCACCTCTAAACGAAGGCAGGTAGGAACAAGGCATGTTTTCCACTGAATTTGTCTCACTCCCAGCTTTCAAACGAGCTATTTCACGACTTTCTACGATCTCTACAACCAAAGTTGGAAGATCGTTGCCGAGGGGGGGGACGTCTTCAAAACTTTTTCTCTCCGATGTCGCTGGAAACATCCTTCCTAACCCAAAATTCCACGTAGAGTCCGAATCTGGCCTCCGTTTTCCCATCCGAGGCCTCCTTCCTGTCGAAAAACGACTTTTCTCATCCCAAAACATCCAAAACATGGTAGGACATTTTTCAATTGTTTGTCACACCAAAAATAAAGCCAAGGGAAAGCAAACGCAGTCAGTAAAGCAAGTTGAACATAGTGACAGTGATGAGTACCTGTTTTTGTTAAATGATGGCCATTTTTTTAAGAAAGGCGTTAGTGTGACGTGTAGAGTAGGCGGCGTGGAAAGCGTGTTCCTCATCGATACAGGTGCGACAACCAATGTAGTCAATAGAAACTCGTGGGAGTATATGAAGCAACGATACGTTAAATGTGAAATGTGGAAAACGTCAGGTGAGAAGATCAAGGTATACGCAGGCTTCACAGTGACTGTTGTAGGCCGATTTATTGCTACAATTGAGAATAAGGAGAAAAGTTTCGAAGCAGAATTTGTTGTGCACGATGATAACGAATCACCGTCCTTGTTCAGTTGTGAAACAAGCGAAAGGTTGGTGTTTATTACATTTCACGTAAGTAGTATGTAAAACTCCATTTCTGGACCGCGCAAGATGGCCCTCTGGAACGGCAGAGTGTCGTGGTCGGCCGCCGTGGTGCTTTGAGTCTGACTCCCCCCCTCTGGAACGACATTGTGTCGTGGTGTGCCGGCCAAGTGATTCCGAAAGGTTCGCTGACGCCCCCCCCTCTGGTCGGCCGTCGTATAGCGCGCGGTGATGTGCTGTCCAGGTTGGCGTGGTGTGCCGGCCAGGTTGGGAGGGTGGACTGTTGTAGCTCACCTGAAAAAATCCTAAGTGTCAGAGTGACTTTGTATGGGTAAAATTTTGAAAATTTTCCAAAGTGTCGCATTTCGACCTGGGACCTTCACCAAAACATTTTTAATCAAATTTCACGGACCCCCCCCCCCGACAGCAATCTTCTAACTTTGGTTCTAGTGAACGGATTTTGTCTTACAGCTACTCGTTTGAAAGAGGAGAAAAAACTGCTCGACGCCATTTTTGCCGCGAGTCAATCGGACCAGCCGTTCAAAAGTTAGAGCTGTTACAAGATTTTAGGTCGGAGCTCACCTGAAAAAATCCTAAGTGTCAGAGTGGCTTTGTATGGGTAAAATTTTGAAAATTTTCCAAAGTGTCGCATTTCGACCTGGGACCTTCACCAAAACATTTTTCATCAAATTTCAGTGACCTCCCCCCTCGGGAGAGCTAGTTTCGATCTTGGCTTCTAGTGGACGGATTTTGTTGTGCAATAGCTCGTTTGAAAGCTAAGAGTGAGACAAATTCAGTGAAAGAAACGGCTTGTTCATATCTGTCTTCGTTTAGATGTGAGACGCCATTTAAGATTTTGGGAGATTGACGAAAAACGACAGAGTTAGCATTTCCCAAGAAACAGCTCCAGCGGGTGAATGAAGGCTCGGATTGGTAAACGGAGGCCAGATTTGGAATCAGCTTGATGTTATTGTCCAATGAAGATCATCATCCAATGAGAATCAAGCATTTCTATATAAATAGCAAGCCTTCCACAATGAAAATCATTCCATCGTTGAATCACACGAGTGACGGACGCACATTTTCTCTCTCTAGTTCCCTATTCTATTATCCAACTAAAATGGTAAGTCGCTACTTCCCTCCCTCTCCTCCCTTGAACGTAAGCTTAATACAATCTTTTTCATTTTCAGGCATCTACTCCATCTGCTGCACTAGTAGGACAAAATGGCGGTCAAACGTTACAAGGTTCGCTACGATCAGATCATCTACAACTGAGGCCAGTGGAAGAAACAACCAAGGTACATAATCCTACACCGCTACAGCGTAAATTTAAACAAGTCTTGCGTTATGACGATCATGGCGTAGTACTCCAAACGGGAATGCTCCCTTCCACGGATGTCAAGATAATGCACAATCAGTATGGGGACTACATACTGATCCCCGTGAGTCCGTACATTCGCCACCAACTTGATATTATTGAGGAGTACGTGACATTAAATATGGACATTCCTACTCCTCTTGCTCAAGAGTGGAAGGCGAGAGATGACAAGGATACTCCCTATAGAACGATTTGGGATGGTAATCAAATTTGCCTACCGGTATCACATTGGTGCACTTACTATAAGAAGGAGGGAGATCAATCAATGCCCATCAGATGTGATGAGCTCGGAGAAGGTACTTGGGATATCCTTTTCAAAGTGAATGGGCTATATTATGGTCGACACAAGGATAATAAAATAGCCTCTCTCTCCATGCATATGGAATCCATCCTATATATTCCAAAACCACCCAACGTGGACGACATAATTGATCAAATCCTTAACAGCAGTGGTACGAAGCGCAAGTCGGAGAAGAATGCTACATCAAAACGCAAATCAAAGAAGGAGAATTACTAGTCCTTTCCTAACTCTACCCTATGACAATTCGCTTATGTGCTTTGAGTGTCGTAGACGTGGTCTTATTAGATACATTTTACTTCTTCGTTGCCATCATATCATTTGTGTATTTTGTCGTGAAAAGCATCGATGTAATTCTTCATTTTGTAATATGTTATAGAACGTTTCCTTAGATGTGTAAATTTCCGTTTTAGGCTTCTTTATCGTTTTTATGGATTGTGAGGGTGAACCTGTACAGGAGCTCAGTGCTATTGCTATGAACAATTGGACATATCAGATTGTTAGTGTCTATCATCAACATGCCAACTGCGATCCCAATGTTGATCAATGGGCGAGAAAACACATTCATGGACTTAATCTGAAATATTTGCAAGACTATGGCTTTTCTTGTGACAGTGCTCTTCTTATTGACTTTAAACGATGGTTAGCTGCTTTCAATGTTATACGCATCTTTTGTAATAATCCTGGTAAGGAGAGGAAAGTATTTCTTAATCTAATCATTGATGATATTTTGCTCCCACCTTGGGATAGTAGAGTGAATCAACATTATCATGAAGTCACGAAACGTTTTAAGGATTTGTGTGTACCTATTTTGTCTGTTCGTTGTAGTAGCTACGTTCATAACCAATGCTTCTTTCCTCCTTACCTCAGCACTGCCAAAGTCCTGTATGGTTATCATTGCTCGCTGTATGATAGTTACCAGCTGTATCTATTTTATCTCTTTCAAACCATTGATTTATAATGCATGCTTGTTACCGTTATTCAATAAATGTTACTATGAGAAGAGTTGTTTTCATGCAATGGATGGGTTAGATAAACGGCGATCATGTCTTTCTCAAATGACTGCGGAACATTACATTTTCATAGGCAAAGTTTAAAAGGAACTGTTCAAGATTATGTGATAAATTTTCATAAAGATGAGACCGACATCGAAGCAGTGATCGATGATGCTAGCACTCTATTTCTAGAGTTAATGAATACATTCTCTAATAGCATTGTCATGGCGCGATTAGTTGCGAAAATTAAGTTTAGTCATTTTGGAAAGGAAGAGGTGGAAACTCGCTCTTTCCATTTTGCTTCTTATTCAATGGAAGTGGTAGATCACCCCGAAGAATTTTTTAAAAGACATATGATAAAAATTGCTGAACGTCTTAACGCATTTAACCATCATGGTAGCAGTCTAGTGATTGAAGCGATTTCAGATATTCACATTCAACTTTCCATAAAGAAAAATTGAAAATGCAGTGGTACTTGATTGTAGCACAACTGGTTTTCGAGCTATGTCTGCTCACTCTCGAAGTATATTCCTTCTGTACATGCATCTATTATTTAGAAAAGGCTAGCAAATTCATATCTTCAAGAAGACTTGCTATAGACATCAGTAACGGTGAAACTATGTGTTGTGATGTATGTAAGCGAAAGGATGGAAATGAAAAGCGCATCTTCAAGAGATGTAAGCATGCTTTTTGTCAACGCTGTTTCATACGTAATTGCATTCAACTTTGCAAATGTAACCACTGTGATATTGCTCATTTCGAGTGTCACTTATGCCGCAATAGTTAGTACCTATGAAAATGTGGTAAAGACAGGTTTTAGGAAAGACTAACACGGAAAATGGCGAAACGTAAAAGTCAAAAGTCTTCAAAGTTTTCTTCAGCCATTCAAGCTCTCCGACGAATGAAAGCAAATCAGCGATACAATGCTATACGACATGCTAACGATAAATTCATTCGTGAAATTATTTCTCATGTGAGGAAGTTGAGGACGAAGAAATTAGCACCAAAACAACGAAAGTTACTTAAGCGATATGCCACAAAATTGCGTTTCATCTCCAATCCTAAAGTCACCCTTCAAAGAAAGAGGAAAACTCTAACACAAAAGGGTGGTTTCCTTTCAGCAATACTTCCAATGTTAGCTCCTGTCGTGGGCAACCTATTGGGTAATATCTTTGGCTCTAAGCGTTAATTATGCAAATGTTGAATCTCAAAGTATTAAAATGGATTTCAGACTTCAATGCGATAAAGTTCTGACTGTATCAGGTCCATCTCATGCAGGTAAAACTGTTTTCACGCTGAATTTATTGGATAAAAGAAGGGAGTTGTTTAAGGAAGCTATCAATCGAGTGATTTGGTGTTATGGTATTTATCAACCGTCGCTGTTTCAGGAATTGCAAAGTCGCAACTTTATTCGACATGAAGGAATTATTCCAGTGGATAAACTTCAGTCTAATGATGTTGTTGTATTGGATGATTTATTAAAAGAAAGTAAGAATTCAAAAGATGTTACAGATATGTTCACTCGTGCAGCACATCATAAAAGGTGTTTTATCATCTATATCACACAAAATTTGTTTCCTGATGGAAAAGAAGCTCGTACACGAAACCTGAATACACACTATTATGCTATTTTCAAGAATCCGCGAGATAAAAGTCAATTTGAAATTTTAGCGCGACAAGTTGCACCCAGAGGATCAAAAGCCTTAATTGAAATTTTTTAATCAGCTACTGAAAAACCATACGGTTACTCATTCATTGACTTTACGCAAGAGTGTCCGGAAGAATTTAGATTTCGAAGTGATATTTTGAAAACTCCCATGATTATCTACAAACTATGAGTTCTTATTGTCGCATGATTGTTATTCCTCGGGATGAATATGTACAATTGACTGCTATACAACAAGTAAAGCAACCTCTTGCAAATCAAATGTATAGGAAAGAATTAGATTATCAGCAAAATGTTCACATCAAAGATCCACATCGTGCTGTATTATTACAATCGGAAACTGTTGAGCAATTGAAAAACTTGAAGAATAAGATGCGTGATTCTGTATCGACTGCTACACCTTTAGCATCTCGCGCACATGCCATATCTCTTTTCAATAGTATTGAACCCCATCTCAATGTAAATGATAGAGGAGAAATTATTACAGATGAAAATAAAGTGATTGATGCTTCACGTTATGAAGACTTGATTCAGTATGCGACACGTAGAAAGCGCCGTCAGGGCTATGTTCCACCTGGTTGGTCATACTTTCTTAAACGATTGAAAAAGCATAATGTGCCAAAATTTGCTTTGAATAATGAGACATTGAAAGAACTTGATTCAACAGTGGCTACTGCTCCAATGCTTCAGACGATGAAAATGCCAACAAATTGGTTTAAGACGTCACCTGCTACATCCCCTCCCACACTCACTAAGCAAACAAGAGGAAGAACTCGACGTAGATCTACATCACCACTAAAACTAGTAAAAGGAAAACGTAAAACAGCTCCTCCCTGGAAATACATGTTCTCAGACTATTAATATGAAGCAGATGTGTTGCTTGCCATGTAATGAGCCGCCAGAGGTGAATGTCGTTGTCACTTGCACTTGCTGTGCCAGCTCTCACAATGAAACCCCTAAGCAATGTGAACGCGATCGCAAAACCGCTGAAGCTAAATGCTGCAGTTGTTGTAAAAGTAGAAAGGCAAGAAAACAAAAAGATGAGAAGGAGAAAAAAGAGTCAGTCGTCATCGACTGAACGTTTGAAGTCAATCTATTATGATGTAAAACATCCGGCAGGATTTGCATCTATCAAGAAATTATCAAAAGCGAGTGGTCTTCCACAATCACAAGTGAAACGATGGTTAAAGGGTCAGGCTACCTATACACTCCACAAACAAGCGAAAAAGAAGTACCGCACCCGCCATTATATTGTTCATGACATCGATGAACAATGGCAAGCAGATTTGTGTGATGTCGCCTCCATTTCAAAACATAACTCGGGCAATAATTTTATTTTAACCGTCATTGATATTTTCTCGCGTTATGCGTGGGCTCAACCTTTAAAAACTAAAGAAGGGAAAGGAGTAGCAAAAGCATTCCAAACAATTTTTCGAGAAGGCCGCATTCCAAAAAGAATTCAGAGTGATCAAGGAAAAGAGTTTGAAAATCAGCATGTGAGAAGATTATTTGAGAGGCATGACATTGAGTTGTTTAGTGTAAAGAGTGCTTATAAAGCTGCACTCGTTGAACGTTTTAATCGCACATTAAAAAATCGCTTGTGCCGACATTTTACTGCCAACTTGACACAAAATTGGACAAAGGTTCTACAAGATACACTCCATGCCTACAATCACTCTATCCATCGTTCTATTGGACTCAGACCAGTAGATGTAAATGCTGACAATGTAGATAAAGTGCGCGAATCATTCCAACGTAAACGCACTCATGTGAAAAGTGATGTGAAAATTGGTGATAAAGTTCGTATCTCAAAAGTGAAAAGTGCTTTTGCTAAAGGGTACCTTCTGAATTGGACAGAGGAGGTATTTACAGTATCAAGGATTAATCAAAAAGACTCTCCGACCACCTACAAGTTGAAAGATTACGATAATGGAGAAATTGAGGGTAGCTTTTACCGCGATGAGATTGAGGTAGTCACCGAAAGTGAAACATATTTGGTAGAGAAAATCATTCGATGTAAAAAACGGCAAGGTGAAGAATGGTGTCTTGTTAAATGGACTGGTTATCCTTCAAGTATGAACTCTTGGATGCGTCGTGCCGACATCTTTCATCTAAGTGATCGACAGTGATTCATGCAAAGTTGTAACCAACAATGTTTAGGGTTTGAGCTATGAATCCAACTGCCTCATTTTATTCACGACCCTCCTATGTAAGTGGTGGAGGACAAATTTACATCGGCGCTCGCCGCCAACGTTGAGGTAGCATACTTGGTGCACTAAAATCTGTTGTAGCACCTCTCATATCCAATGTCGGTAGATCTTTAAAACGAAATGTTTTAAGTAATGCCGTTGGCTTTGCTGGTGATGTTGCTAGTGATCTTTCCAGAGGTAGAAGTTTTAAGAGCAGTTTGTTGAATCGTGGGAAGGAACGCGGTTTAAAAACATTGAAGCAGACCTTTGCTGGTGTTACTCAAGGAAAGAAATCACCTAAACGAATGAATAAAGGAAGGAGGAAACATCGCGGAGCTGGTAAGATGCGATCTTCAGTCAAAAGGCATTCACGCAAACGTCGTAGAGGCTCTAATCATTCATCAGGCGCTAAACGACGATGCTGCCATAACTTCTAATCATGGAGTGTAAAACTTCCGGGTTTTGTTTGTTTGATCAACAAGCCATACAGACAGATATTCTTAGTTCAAGTATTGTAGATTATCATCCTCGAACAGCTGAGAATGCTGGCCCCATTGAATTTGTTATTCCTGGTGGTAGTGATGACTACATAGATTTGAGTTATGCGATGGTTGATTTGAGGTTTAGAATTCAGCAAGCAGATGGAACTGCTATTGACGATACACATAAAGTTGGACTGAACAATTTACCATTGACCTTTACCATACCCTTCGTGATGTTTCTCTAACGATTGGAGAGCAGCAGCTGGAAGGTGGTCAAAGCGATTATCCCTATAAATCATATTTCAATCATGTATCACAGTTTCATCCAGCAGCACAAAAAAGTCATATGGAAGCCATGGGATGGTACAGAGATGAAGCAGGAAAATTTGATGTTGAAACAAACAGTGGCTTTGTAAAGCGATCTGCTATGATTAAAGATAGTAGAGTATGTCAGCTATATGGTCCGCTGAATTTAGACTTCTTTAGACAGTCAAAGTTTTTACTCTGTAATACCAGCATGCGACTCAAGCTGACATTGAATAAGCCTGAATTTGCGCTGAATGCATTTGCTAAAGTTGACAATTTTAGAATTCATGTGGAAGATATTGCACTTTACATTCGTCGAGTGGTACCGAATCCAAGTGTCAGTAGAGGACATGCTGAAGGTCTTAACCGCCAAAATGCCATTTACCCCGTTCAGCATACAAAGCTTCTCACCTTTACAATTCCTAAAGATCAAAAGAGTTTCATGAAAGATGGCCTCTTTCCATCGGAAGCACCGAAGCTCCTCATGGTGGCAATGGTTGAAAATGATGCATTTAATGGTAATATAAAGAAGAATCCTTTCAATTTTAAACACAATCAGTTAAGTGAAATTGCTTTACGTGTAAATGGTGTGAGTCATCCTGGTCCACCCTACAAACCAGATTTTGCTGCGGATCAATTTATGCGCAGTTATGTTGATTTTATGGATGTCTTTGGCTTTTACAATACGGATGACACCAACGGACTGACTATGAAAGAGTTTAAGAGTGGATATACTATTTATGCATTTGATTTGACTGCTGACAGCGATATTAGCGCCCCCTATCGTCAAGCGAACGTGCCTCATAATATTCGTTTGGATTTGACGTTCAAAAGAACACTACCTGAGACGATCAATGTATTAATTTATGCAGTCTTCGATTCAAATATTGAAATTACAAAGTATCGTGACGTGATTCTTCAGTATAATCGTTAATGAGTTGGTTGACTGCTGACGATATTAAGACTAAAGTGCAGCGTAATGCAGACGAAGCGACGTTGAAAGCTTTCGATAATGTCTATTCGCTCGATACCTTACCACCTGCAGTAAATCACTATCCCATCTTTATTGTGCTAAACACTCATTCGCAGAATTTAGGCGGTGAGCATTGGAAAGCGATCTTTATTGGAGAAGACCGACGTGGTGAACTATTTGACTCTCTTGCTCAACCTCCAAATATACCAACACAGCAGTGGTTGAGAAAACATACGCGTCAATATCAGCGAAATGAACGCATACTACAACATCCACTTTCATCAACGTGTGGTGCTTTTGTACTGTACTTCATCTTAAAACGTTTACATGTATCTCGATTTGTATCTGTTATTCAAAACTTTTCATGTAATCCATCCTCTAATGAAAAAATGATTTGTAAGTTCTATCATGATTTGAAATAAAAACATCATGTTGGAAAAATTGTTTTTTATTTTACAATCCGCTGGGTACGTACATACTCGATGAGATAGTCTAGGATCACATTTGCTTGTACATGAGATTTTAATCCAATAATGATCACTTTACTATTATGAAAGATTGCCACATGCACAGGTAACCAACAACTAATGAGAGCTGCAGGAAAAAGTTCGGGTTCATAACACAAATTGTAACTGCTGGTACGAATCTTCAAAAATGATACACTTTCACTCAATTGAGTAGAGATCACCATATTGTCCACAGTCAGATTCGACATCACACACCTCTCCCTCTTCCATATCCGACGTAGTAGTCTTTGTAGCTCTAAGCGCATTGACTGCGCCGATGAATGAGAAAGGGCGCCGAGAATCTGTACAGT
>CAJQUW010012947.1:0-107623 GCA_907163375.1 Prostheceraeus crozeri | reverse complement strand
TCATGGTATTAGTCCGGCAGCCAGAACGAGTTTCTGCAGGGAACGAGGCCGAAAGTGAGACTTTCACAGAATAATGTACACCCCATGCCTACTACGAATCGGCACGTCTGCCGAGTTCTAGTGAGTTCCTCTTCTTGTCAGACAGGATCAAAGAAAAACACATGTAAATCCAATGGGACGCAGATTGCAGTTTTTGGCTAAAATGAGATTTTGTGTGTTTTCTATGATTAAACGAAAAATACTAAGTCTAGAGTCATGATTTTTGGCATGGAATGTCTTCAGGTCATTTCCTATGATGTGCAGGTGCTTTTATTATGCATTATATCGGCGATGTATGCAAGAATGTAGTTGAATGTGGATAAAGTAGCTCAAAATGTTTGTGTTTGCCGACATTTAGAGGCTCGCCAAATATAAATGTGTTTAGCTTTAGAGACAGGGGTGCATGAACATGAAAGGAAATGACCTGAAGATATTCCATGCCAAAAGTTATGACTCTGGGCTTAGTACTTTTCGTTTAATCAGCGAAAACATACAAAATTTCATTTTAGCCAAAAACTGCAATCTGCGTCCCATTGGATTTACATGTGTTTTTCTTTGATCTTGTTTGACAAGAAGAGGAACTCACTAGAACTCGGCAGACGTGCCGATTCGTAGTAGGCATAGGGAGTACATCATTCTGTGAAAGTCTCACTTTCGGCCTCGTTCCCTGCAGAAACTCGTTCTGGCTGCCGGACTATATTACTAAAGAGTGGACGCTCTGCAATATTTGCACAATTTTGTTTAATTTCATTATATCTGAAGCGCTCTAGTAACTGTTGTTGATAGATAAAACCGATAAATTACATAAGTGACAGTCTGATACGACGGAAAGGGGTGTTTCCTTATAGTTATTTTAGTTCAATGGATACATTGAAAGAAACATCCCTTCCGTCCATCGATAAATTTAAAAATGATTTGACGGGTGAGGACTGTTCGCTGGATGATTATAGGCATGCAGAGCAAGCATGGTTAGAATTTAGGTGCCGCACGTTTGGTGACTATATGCTTGCCTACTTAAAATTAGACGTCTATCTGTTGAATGACGTGTTTGAGACTTTTAGGAAAGTCACATTAGAACAGGACGCCTTAGACCCCGTTCATTTTGTTAGTCTGCCGGGTCTGTCCTATCAGTCAGCCTTCAAGATGACGAAAGAGAGCATTCATTTACTGCAAGATGCAGAAATGTACACGTTATTTGAACGTGGTATTAGGGGTTGATCACGTGCCCCATCCAAAGGCATTATTTTCGGACCTTAAATGGTATTTTTCGATAAAATTAAGCATTTTAGAGCAATATACTATATTACCAACAGATTGAAATGTGACCCTAGTCTATCATTTTACAAGGCCAGAAAAGTCATTCGAGGTCACGTGATGACGTCATGGCTATTTTTAGCAATTTTTGCACATTTGAACTGGCGACCCCTAAACCTTGACCAATCGAGCTTAAGACTTCACATATACACTTTTCTTACCAAAGTACATTTAGAGACGTGCACCCTGACTTTTCCAACTTTCGATTTTTTGAACCACCCTACAGATCCAGCCGCTATTCTAAAATGCATGTTGGGTGAGTGAAAACGAAAGCTGTTCTATCAAAGCAACTCGATCTGCCCAAATACAGTAAATAGAAGAAATTCATACTCGAGAAACAGAAGCGGGGCAGAAAAACGCCGATGATCTGATCATCACGGCAATACTATCACTCTGTCCAGACGAAATAAACTGCGGAAATTGATTCCCGAAAAGTACTTGGATCGTTGAAAAGGATATGTAGTAGTATATGTCTCGTACTAGACCCAAATGAAGTACGGTTACTTTAATGCATTCTGATAAAAAAACAGTGTTTCTTTCGGGTAAAAGAAAGAGCATTAGATGACCGACGCATGTCTATCACTGCCCAATTTTAATGTATATACATCGAGAAAGTTGTCCTCAGAATTGAAATAAATTAGAGACAAAAATTCCTTAGCAGCCGTAAATTCAATCAAGTTCAATCAATTGGCACAAAAAATTAACAATAAGTAAATTTTTACATTATGAATCAATTAGGAACTTCGGCATCGCTGATATTTATGAAACTGGGATCAATGACCTGATCAATAAATTCCTAAGAAATTTAAACGAAATTCTACACAAGAACTAGAATGTGGCGTAGAATTTATTGAATCATTGTGCATCAATGATGTCAAAAATGAGATAAACAAACTGAGAACGACGGCAAAAATTAAAATAGATTTTTATGATAGAATGGCAAAAGTGTGAAGATATTTTCCTCCCAATGAGGCGCAGCTCCAAATTAGTAAGTGGCTTGAGAGAGTAAAAAAGTGAAGAAACTAAAAGTAACGAATCATAGGAAACTAAATCAAAGTTTTTCTCATCTAATAAGCATTTGTCGGCGATAGATGATCAGTCTTATCTTATAAGTAATAACAAACATTGTCAAATTCACTGTGATTACGAAAATAACAATTTCGTACTGCTAATCAAAATTTTACCGGAAATTGGCCTAGACCTCGCTTCCAAAACAAACAAAATTATCAAAACCAAAACAGACAAGGTTATAGATCTGAAGGTAGATCTAACTATCAATACCAAAACCGAAGATATTACAGACCAGATAGAAATCCAGTCAACCAAAATCGTTTCAATCACTTTGATGGAAGAAACAGACCTTATCGGTTTAATACGAATTATGAGTGCAATAGGAATAATGACATATTTCCGAATGATGCTATTGATAATAATGAGTCAAATGCAGACCAATAATTGTTGAGAGACCATAATAATAATTGTCTCTACTATCAATTTATTTTCTGCGACCCTAAATGATGAATGTCGTAGTGTTTTGAGCAAAGGTTGTAAGTTCATTCCTTATCCTTAATCAAATATTGGTGAAATAAAAATCGACACATGACAGTTCTGTAGGAAATTACGCCTTAGGGATCATTTTAAGAATGACACCTAGGATAATTCTTTTAATTTAAAATACAGCAAAAGTAATTTTGATCCACCTAAAAGTCAAAACACAGATCTAGATTCCTTGATAAATATAATTCAAAATAATGTAGCTAATGTGTCAGAGCCAACTAGGATAAACACAACATTTCTTTTAATGACAATCGTTCAATTAGTTTCCTGCAAAAATAATCAGGATCTACACATCCTGAAAACCAAAACATATAAAGGTGGGGCATTTGTGATTTTAGATTCTGATTTTTACGAACGGAGAATTTATCGAGAACATTTAACGGACCTTCAAACATATTCACCGGTTGCGCAATATAATCCATTTACTACCTTAAATGAGATACACGTAAAACAATTACTAGAATCTAATGAAATGAGTTTAGCGAAAAAAGAGCGTTCATATTTGATAAAATTTAATACCAAAATTCCATATTTATATGGTCTTATAAGCACAATGATCATTTCAAGAATGTTAATATTGATAAACTTGTTTACATACATAGCCATGTACCTGAACAATTAAAATTTAGACATATTATAAATAATTCTGTTGTTCCTACTTCAAGAATGAGTGAACTGTCAGACGAATTATTGAAACCTTTAGTGAACAAATTGCTCAGCCATTGCAGAGACATGTTTCACTTTCTAAATAAACTTCCCAAAGAAGTTGATCATCAGACTATTTTCGCAACGTTTCACGTTGTAGCTCTATATACTAGCATCCTTCATGACTTGGGCATAGAAGGGCTTAATTATTGGCTGCAAACATCAATCGATACTTTAATACCAGATAGGTTCTCAAATAGCTTTAGATAGAAAATGGATAGAAACGGGTGAAAACAACGATAGAAATTGGTGATTTTGTCTTCCAAATAAAAAAAAGAACCATTCAGCAGATTGCAAAGACAAGGCAAATACTGCGGCATCGCAGCCTTGCTAGAAGAACCTGTATCTGACGCCCTGTGCTCCAAAACACCTCGCATTTTAGTCCGGCAGCCAGAACGAGTTTCTGCAGGGAACGAGGCCGAACGTGAGACTTTCACAGAATGATGTACACCGTTTGCCTACTACGAATCTACACGTCTGCCGACTTCTAGTGAGTTCCTCTTCTTGTCAAACAGGATCAAAGAAAAACAAATGCAAATCCAATGGGACGCAGATTACAGTTTTTGGCTAAAATGAAATTTTGTATGTTTTCTATGATTAAACGAAAAGTACTAAGCTCAGAGTTATAATTTTAGGCATGGAATGTCTTCAGGTCATTTCTTTTCTTTTTCATGCACCCCTGTCCATATAGCTAAACGCATTTAGATTTGGCGAGCCTCTTAGTGTCGGCAAACACAGACATTTTGAGCAACTTTATCCACATTGAACAACATTCTCACATACATTGCCGATTAGAAGCATGATAAAAGCACATGCACATCATAGGAAATGACCTGAAGACATTCCATGCTAAAAATTATGACTCTAGTCTTAGTACCGGTACATTTCGTTTAATCATAGAAAACATACAAAATTTAATTTTAGCCAAAAACTGCAATCTGCGTCCCATTGGATTTACATGTATTTTCTTTCATCCTGTTTGACAGGAAGAGGAACTCAATAGAACTCGGCAGACGTGCCGATTCGTAGTAGGCATAGGGTGTACATCATTCTGTGAAAGTCTCACTTTCGGCCTCGTTCCCTGCAGAAACTCGTTCTGGCTGCCGAACTATTTCCTCCCCTCCATCTCGTTTCCTGCATGCAACACGTCTATTAGCCTTCTCCGCATTACATCGAGAAAAAAGCCCGATCTTTTAAACATGCCTCCTACATTCCATGTGGCCATTCTCATAGTTGGTGAACCCGTAATTTTCCTTCTTGCGTTCCGCCTCATTATTAGGTCATTGGGCATCATTTCTTCTAGAAGGGCAGCATTCTCTCCAACCTTTCGCTTGACGTAGGCCGGTGAAATAGTCCACGGGATACTTCAGACTGCATCCTTGATACTTGATGACTAATGGGATGTGATAATACCTACTTAACAATTATTAATGATCTTTATTTAACAAGATATTTTTTCACGAAATCATCAATGCATTTTGAAATTCGTGAAAAATACTTAAAAATATAGATATTTGAAAATTTCAAAGATGCCCTTCAGCCGCTACAGGCAGCCATCCTCAGGCGTCTGTCACTATCACTATCATAATATTTATACAAATCAATTTACATTATGACTATCACACATTGTATTTACAAAAACATTCAGATGAGTTACAAACTTTAATGAAGATTAATCAAAATTTATTAGGAGTCTGATAATCTGATATCAATTTCAATGCTAGTTATTTTCTTGACTTGAAGAATTATGCATAAGTACATGTGCGCACTGCATGTGCGGACGCAACGGAAGATTGTAGCTCCAGGCATCGGAAGTATCTCATGGATGACTAACATTTTCTTGAGCTACAGATTCGTGGCTTAATTCAGAGAGTTGAATCACTCATGGAACTCATAACGTTTTGTAGAATCTCAATAATACCGTAGTCAACTTTTACAGCTTCTTAACCCTCAGAGACCTGAAAGGGGGTCCAGCCATATTTTCTATTTGATTTATCAACCGCTCATGCCCATGCAAAATTGTCACTTTTGACAGTAAATCTGCATGTGTAATTTCATTTCACTTGAATCAGTAGAAGCATAGTAGATAGGCCAAGGGGGTCCACTGGACATCCCTTAGGTCTCAGAGGGTGTAGAAATTCCCATAACAATTTTTTTAATGTCAAATGAAAAATGATTTTTTGCATGTCCACGGTGGTGTATGATGAGTGAAATTCATTTATTCAATGTCTACATCATGTTCGTACATGTGCGTTGCGATAGAAGATCGCAAATTGTGAATATTTTGCTTTCGCATATGATCGTACATGACTGGTTGGCCTACATGAACAAATCAGCACCAATCTATGTTCAAAATAAAAGTTATCATTGATTTCATAACTCAACACTGACAGCAGACTATTGGCGAAGTATTCATAACAGTAATTGATGAGTTTGAGATCTCCACAGCTGTTTTGAGGGCCTTAAAATGCAGCATCTATGGCTCAGTTTAGGCATATTTACGATTGGCATGAATAAATTTGAAAAGATGGTCAAATGTAAGGGTTATTCTGCATGTAATAAATCAATTTCATTAAAATAAACTATCTCAGGTTACATGGTGATAGCAAGCTGTATTACAAAAACACCACAATTTCGCATGTGTATACTGAGAAGGCTGAGACACTCAAAGGATTAGTTATATCGACCTGCTACACGCAAGCATCATTGCTTTACTCAAAATCAACTTTTCAAATGATCTGACATTGATGTAACAAGATTAACTAAAAATTTGTAAAAGGGGTCAGCCCCCTCAGGTCTCAGAGGGTATGAAAAAGCTCTGAGGGACGTGAGCAACTTTCTCAACGCGTTGTATCTTTTCATTCGTTCCTTGCATTGTAATTGGATGAATTAAATGACCAAAATTTTTGAGCGTGATAGTATGATTTGCATGTTTTACTTGTGCATATATTTTTTTAAACACTTAAATCATTCTTTAAGTTCATGCATAAAATAAGATTGCACATATTATTTGTTCACACATTATTTTTTTACACATACTGTTTACATCAGCATGATCAAGAAAACGATGCTGCATTACCCGATGACGGAGGCAGATTATCTTCGACAACTTAGATATATCTGAGAAAAGCATTGTTCAAATCTCATAAATAATTAAACAACAAACTGAGGAATTTCTGGAGAAAAATTCGTTCAATTTTTCCGAAGGAATCTGATTAAGAATGTATACTTTCTAGAGTTTCCTAGCTATTCAATGTGATGGATTGCAGTCATGACTCCAGATAAGTGGTAGGATAATGAAAGCACAACAGGCTGTCATATTTATGCTCATCAATTCAATTAAAGCTGTTGTGTTGTGAGAAGCATACAGTCGATTGAATCACAAACGTAGAAGATCTTTCATTTCCGAAGCATGGAAAACCATGAACGGTGACATTCCATGACTGATTATGCTGGATAGCTGCCATGTTGTGTTTGTGATAGGAGAAAAGCAACTTGGATACATTGTGGTGAATTGAATGGCATATTTCTTAAGTATCTTTGCATATTTCCACGAACGCCACTCTGAAGAGTGTAAAGACGTCAGATTTTTTTATCGCAACTTCAGCACGCACGATTTATGTCAAAGTGGAGGACCTCATTGCTCTTTTCTACTGATGTCTTTAATCAGATCTTTATTGAACTTTCTTGAATAAAAGGAATTGCCTTTGAAAATGTCTGCACGACACAACCAACAAATCTATTGCCGGTTAGGCCGTAATCTATGGCCATAATAATGCCTTTAATCAGGCCAATAAGGGCGTATCTCATAGACTGTCTAACCTCACGACAGAATTTGCCTAGCAATCATTAAATGCCGGTGTAACAGTTTAGTTTTACTCCCTGACAAAATTTATTCCCCAGTAAGTTTTTCCTAGGAAATTTTTACTCCCCCAGTAAAATTTGCCTAGGAAATATTTACTCCTCCCTGACAAAATTTACTCCCCCAGTAAATTTGGCCTAGAATATTCTACTCCCTAGTAAATTTAGCATATATCCGATGCAGTTTGACTCACTGATTTCAAATCTGTCATTGTTATCCCACAAAAACCCAGTTTTTGCTCAGTAAATGCGATTTTTCTTTTTTGGAAGTGAGGTTCCTAAGAACGAATCTGCAATCAGAATTGTGAAATTCTATCTCATATCAGAGATATCTAACTCTTTACTGGGGGAGTAAATTTTGTCAGGGGGGAGTAAAAATATCCTAGGAAAAATTTACTGGGGAGTAAATTTTGGCGGGAGTTTAATTGACTGGCACACCGGTCACGCGAAATTGGAAGACAATGTCCTCGTACATAAACTATGGTCTATACTAAATCATTGCTTCGCCCAACACGTCTGGTAGCGATGCCGAAGCCTTCGACACTTCACATTGATACACACAACATGCTCGTGCTGCGCGCAATGATCAGTCACAAAGCAGACAAAATCAAGCGTAATCATGTTGAAACGAGTAGTTTAAAAAATCCTCACCAAGAAAAAGCATGCACCAATTAGCTCTGTGGTTCATTTAATAAGCTTTGAGCAATGGCTTTGAGAACATATGACCAAAGCAATCGAGGAGCTTTGCGCATTACTATATCGATTGTAAAACCCGTAGAGTAGGTAGTGATGAAAATTTTCCGGAAAAAATTATGGAAAAAATTGGAAAATATTGGAAAGTTATGGAAAATTTTGAAAAATTTTGAAAGCTTTGATTTTTTTGATAGGTCTTATAATTTCAGCGCTTCCACTGCCGAGGAAGCTATACGTACCAATAAATTGGGTCTAAAACTCTTAATTTCATCATTATTTCGATTGAGCGATCGTTAGCAACATGAGTTCCGTCCGCGGATTTTTGAACATTCCTTTGCCACCGCAGTGGCTTGTACTATAAATTGTTAGCATTTTTAACTATCACACAGACACCGTTTGGGATAACTTGAATCTTGCTTTACAATCGGCACAATTTCATGCAATGTGAAAGATCTGCAGCAAAAATAATGTACTTCATTTTGGAGTTTGCTTAATAGCTTGAAAGTTAAGCTTTATTATGCAGCGTTGATCAGTGATACAAATTCTTCATGTGTTGATGAACAAGTGAAGTATAAGCACACAGTCCACGCAGCATTCATGAGTGACCATATTGGATGACTCAAAGACTGCAAACTCGTGAGATATTTGGTCACTAAAGATATCTGTGATGAGCAAAGGAATATCTATGATAGCCTCTAACTTCTGGTCTATTTTCCGACATCTTCGCTGAGGATACACATCCTCCATTTCTGTTCATAGTTCCAATTCGATTTCAGATCTTCCCAAATGAATTTCAGATATGATCCACATGAATTGCAGATCTGCAGTTGAATTTAAAATCTTTTCAAAGTTGAGTTTCTGACAGATATATGAAATTCAGCTAGAGAAATCTGAAATCCATCCAATGTCTGAAATTCATTTGGAAGGATCTGAAATAGACATGGAAAAGGTGCAGTTGGTTACTCGCTGTGCGTCGATAGCAAATGGCTACAAAAGTTACATACAGGGATGATAGAGAAGTTTCCGGTCTTTGAATATTACATAGTCTTTTCAAACGACTATAATAAGTCTCCAAAACAAAGGCAAAAACGTCAATCACCAAAAAATAAATTTCAAAATTTTCCAGTGGAAAATTTTCCATTTGCATCACTAAGAGTAGGGCATAGAATATCGGGATATATAGGTAGAGTGTCGACCAAAGATATTTAATATTATAAAGGGCTTTATAAATATCCAAAATTATAAATACATAAAGGGCATTATAAATATCTTTGGTAGCTTTATGATATATAATATCTTTAGGGCTTATAAAGGGCATATATAAAGAGCATTATAAATATCTTTGGTGTCGACTCAAAATATATGAACTACCGAGATGACTCTCCTAGTAGTATGCAACAAGTTGGATATCAAAATGAATGAATGCTCGCTAATAAGCATGCCAAAGCCAATTCACTATACGAAATGACTTGCTAAGTCTTATTAAGTCTGATCAGATTCTTGCAAAGTCTGATCAGAACTTATCATAGATCTTAAATTTCCTGACCAGAAAGTACCAGACTTCTTACTAAGTCTTATCTTTTGCAAAATAAGATCTTTTCAGATCTTACCATTTGATAATTGAAATTATAAGAGGTCAATTAAAATTCAAAACTTGAAGTTCGAATATAGTGCGAAGATCAGACGACATCAATGGTTTTAGTTGTTAAATGACCTCAACGGAACATCAGTGCACTGGATAGGGTAAACTTTCCTAATTCGGACACTTTTGACTACACCCTATCTAAAGCATTACATCTCACTTGCCTAAATTGAACACTCCACTTTCCTAATTATGGACACTACTTGCCTAAATATGGACACTTATTTTGTTGCTTATCAAGCAGTAAGACACGAACATTAAGTCCAAAAAAGTCTCGATCACCATCTGAAATTATGAATTGAGAAAGTAAAAAAGGTTATCCAACTTCGTATTGATTATATTGATGTACGTATAGCATAGGACTAGTCAAACTCTGTCAATGAAATTCAGTCAAGCCATTTCGTCAGGAAGTCAATAACGTTTCTGACACATGCCGTACAATGTTCCGATAGTACTTTTTCCACCGCATTTTGCATGCTCCCACCTCTGACACTCCATGCACTGGAGCCAGTCATCTCCGCTTGCATCATTGTAGTATGAGATCAGACATTGAGGACATGTACTTTCATCCGTTTGAACGCTTGATGTTGATGGTGTTTCATTGACATTAACATTGAAACGGTAGCTAGCGAGTAAAGCAGGCTCTCTCATTCGCTTGAAGGCATCTTGAGCTGCTTTCCGACTTGACTGTATGGGGAGCTGCAGCAACTCTGTAAAGGAAATTTCTCCAGTCGATGTTTGAGGCTCCATACGTGTGTACTTGATTCCAGTACGAGGTATGAGGAACCATCATTATCAACAACAGTTTCATCTGCTCGACTTTCGGTGATGTTCATAGGACTGTCACTCATACACGATGGCTCTTCAACATGATTCACGACTGGGTCATCGGGTGGATTTGTGTCGCATTCGATTTCCGAAACTACCTCTTCGATTGGATTTACGATTGGAACATCGATAATTTTGTGACTTACTTATCGCTACTTCTTTGCTTGAACACTGACTCTGTGCGAACTGCTCGTTGGCATCTTCTAGTGCCTCTTGCATATTCTCTTGACTCCGTTCCTTTCTCTTCGGCTTCATGTCAGTACAGCTATCGAGGAATAGTGTAAAGAGAGAGAGAGCCAGTCCTCCTTATTATGGGATGTGAATAGACAAATCAGTTCGACGTCATCGTTGTTAATGACAACGACCATCGACGGCAGGCATCATCAGCTCAATTCTCTTGTTCTATTGTTTCTTGTTGGCACAGCACATCGAGGCGAATCTCGTATCCCATTCAAGGCTCTATCATATGACTCGAACTTATCAGAAAAAACTACATCAAAAAGATTTTTTATAAAACTGTCCATAATTAGGCAAGTGGGGTCGTCATTCATTGAAAAAGTGTCCAAATTAGGCAAGCGGAGTAAAAGATGACAAAAAAATACATAAAGTCCTCTAGCAGAAAAAGTACGCTACCTAGAAACATGCGACAAATTGCAAAAGAAACTTCAGAAATTTCTCTGTCAATTTATATAAAATACTCATGGAAAAGACTTAAGTTTGACTTCGTAATTGTACTCTGAACTTAAGGAATTTTTCGCCAATCCTTAGCTCTCACACATATAATTGTAGAAACAGGAAGTCGACAACCCACCGGAAATCTACAACCACAAAAAATGCTCTAAAAATATTAATACGGACGTTCATAACGTTGACAATAATTGTTTGATTAATGTCAGCAACCATGAGCTCAGTCGCAACTGTAGAATTCAAGAGAGAGCTATTTGAAATTCCTATCATGATCGGATGAAAAACAGGAAATCGACATCAATAATAATTAAATCGACTCTCATATCAGATCATAGAGTAAGGTGTGGATTTCCTGGACGTACACGTTGATTTCAACTATTATGGAGCATTTCAGCATAAAATCAAATTCAAATGGAAACAAGGTCAATCCAGGAGAAAAACAGGCAGTCGACTCAGCTCCGATCAACGAATCCGAGACATTGAGTCAAATAGACACAAGCATGTACCTGAAATGATTTCATCGAGCTGCAGACAACTTCAACAAAAAACAAAAACGCAAAATCGGGAAAACAGCATCAGCAAAAAGAGAAGAAGACTGGTATATACTCATTATGCTACATCAACATAATATTCAGCCCAGGGATATTCTCGACATCATTTGACATTACTTGAGACACACATCAGACAGTCAAAGTCTATTTCGAATGAGATTTCATCGAGTTATGTACAACTTCAACATCTGAAACGTGTGAGAGTCGGAAATCAACACACTCAAGACGACAGATAGCTGCATTTTTCAAAGCACTCTATCCCAGCAAACTATTCAGCTCAGAGATCTTCTAGACATCATTTGAAATTACTTGAGACACACATCAGACAGTCAAAGTCTATTTCGAATGAGATTTCATCGAGTTATGTACAACTTCAACATCTGAAACGTGTGAGAATCGGAAATCAACACACTCGAGACGACAGATAGCTGCATTTTTCAAAGCACTCTATCCCAGCAAAGCATTCAGCTCAGAGATTATCTAAACATCATTTGAAAATACTTGAGACACACATCAGACAGTCAAAGTCTATTTCGAATAAGATTTCATCGAGTTATGTACAACTTCAACATCTGAAACGTGTGAGAGTCGGAAATCAACACACTCAAGACGACAGATAGCTGCATTTTTCAAAGCACTCTATCCCAGCAAAGCATTCAGCTCAGAGATTATCCAAACATCATTTGAAAATACTTGAGACACGCATCAGACAGTCAAAGTCTATTTCGAATGGGATTTCATCGAGTTATGTACAACTTCAACATCTGAAACGTGTGAGAGTCGGAAATCAACACACTCAAGACGACAGATAGCTGAATTTATGAAAGCACTCTATCCCAGCAAAGCATTCAGCTCAGAGATCTTCTAGACATCATTTGAAAATACTTGAGACACACATCAGACAGTCAAAGTCTATTTCGAATGAGATTTCATCGAGTTATGTACAACTTCAACATCTGAAACGTGTGAGAATCGGAAATCAACACACTCAAGACGACAGATAGCTGCATTTTTCAAAGCACTCTATCCCAGCAAAGCATTCAGCTCAGAGATTATCCAAACATCATTTGAAAATACTTGAGACACACATCAGACAGTCAAAGTCTATTTCGAATGAGATTTCATCGAGTTATGTACAACTTCAACATCTGAAACGTGTGAGAATCGGAAATCAACACACTCAAGACGACAGATAGCTGCATTTTTCAAAGCACTCTACCCCAGCAAAGCATTCAGCTCAGAGATTATCTAGACATCATTTGAAAATACTTGAGACACACATCAGACAGTCAAAGTCTATTTCGAATGAGATTTCATCGAGTTATGTACAACTTCAACATCTGAAACGTGTGAGAGTCGGAAATCAACACACTCAAGACGACAGATAGCTGCATTTTTCAAAGCACTCAACCCCAGCAAACCATTCAGCTCAGAGATTATCTAGACATCATTTGAAATTACTTGAGACACACATCAGACAGTCAAAGTCTATTTCGAATGAGATTTCATCGAGTTATGTACAACTTCAACATCTGAAACGTGTGAGAGTCGGAAATCAACACACTCAAGACGACAGATAGCTGCATTTTTCAAAGCACTCAACCCCAGCAAACCATTCAGCTCAGAGATTATCTAGACATCATTTGAAAATACTTGAGACACGCATCAGACAGTCAAAGTCTATTTCGAATGGGATTTCATCGAGTTATGTACAACTTCAACATCTGAAACGTGTGAGAGTCGGAAATCAACACACTCAAGACGACAGATAGCTGCATTTTTAAAAGCACTCTACCCCAGCAAAGCATTCAGCTCAGAGATCTTCTAGACATCATTTGAAATTACTTGAGACACACATCAGACAGTCAAAGTCTATTTCGAATGAGATTTCATCGAGTTATGTACAACTTCAACATCTGAAACGTGTGAGAGTCGGAAATCAACACACTCAAGACGACAGATAGCTGCATTTTTCAAAGCACTCTACCCCAGCAAAGCATTCAGCTCAGAGATTATCTAGACATCATTTGAAATTACTTGAGACACACATCAGACAGTCAAAGTCTATTTCGAATGAGATTTCATCGAGTTATGTACAACTTCAACATCTGAAACGTGTGAGAGTCGGAAATCAACACACTCAAGACGACAGATAGCTGAATTTATGAAAGCACTCTACCCCAGCAAAGCATTCAGCTCAGAGATCTTCTAGACATCATTTGAAAATACTTGAGACACGCATCAGACAGTCAAAGTCTATTTCGAATGGGATTTCATCGAGTTATGTACAACTTCAACATCTGAAACGTGTGAGAGTCGGAAATCAACACACTCAAGACGACAGATAGCTGCATTTTTAAAAGCACTCTATCCCAGCAAAGCATTCAGCTCTGAGATCGTCTAGACATCATTTGAAAATACTTGAGACACACATCAGACAGTCAAAGTCTATTTCGAATGAGATTTCATCGAGTTATGTACAACTTCAACATCTGAAACGTGTGAGAATCGGAAATCAACACACCCAAGACGACAGATAGCTGCATTTTTCAAAGCACTCTACCCCAGCAAAGCATTCAGCTCAGAGATTATCTAGACATCACTATCTAGATTGCACTATGTCAAACAACAAGGTTGGGAACACGTTGGAATAACACATTTTGTTCTCTAGATGTACCGAGAGACAGATTTTCATAACTGGAACAATTCCTTTTTTCGAATTTCTTGTAGTGAGTGGGTTTCTATGACTTCCATACGTATAATAAGTATATAAAGACGGACACCAGAAACAGAAATTAGACAATAGATAAATACGAGATGTAGTGTTCAATAATGATGTTAGAGTAAGTATGCTGCAAGAATATCTAGGCTTCTCAAGATATCAGGCGTATGTAAGAAAGGTATAAAATACGCCATACTGTACTAGTAGTAGCGAGATCCGTCATATAATAGGCCGGCATTTTTATGTAGGTTCACCGAATGTTGGTTCATATCATGTCTCTGTCGATAAATTTTTAATGTAATTAAATAGAACCTGGGTAAGAGCAACATGAATTAATAGAACCCCCGGGTTCTATTAGAAGATATACGGTGTTCTCAAACAACTGAAATTCACTTGCTGGAATTTGCATAAACTTCCGAAGTCGCCCAGTGATATTCAAAGCCAAAAATACGATGTACTAATGTACTAATATCAATGTACTAATAATTTGTATTTTTGTGTGTCTTCTTCCGAAAGTCAAACTCTTCAATCGTAAAATTGAGGATAGAGGAGAGGGAATTATTTTCATCTAATTATCTTATTGGAATAAGGTCTTGGATTTCAGCTGATGATTAAAATCATTGAAGTAGCTACAGTTTATGACATGACAGTTCCATCGCACAAAAACGGCAACATGTTCCTATTTACATTTCCAGTAAGGCGACTCTAAGATCAGTTACATTCGATATTGATACGACACACGCACATCTTTACCGATAGGGCTAAATCTAAAGGATATGTATTGGCATCTACATCTGAAAGTAGAAACAGCAATTTGATCATTAACGCGTCATATGAAAGCAATATCTCATCATCTTACAGACAGGAAAGCAGGAACCTAATTTGCTCAAATGTGAATCAGTATTACTTAAGAAGCACATTTTACGTTATGAATAAATGAAATAACAAAAATATACACAAATGAAATACATGATGTTATACATAAATGAAATAACTCAGAATCAGCATACGCAACAAAAAATGATGATGTATAACGCCATATACGCCATTACATGCACAGAAGGTCTGACAGTTTAACTCGTTCTATCAAACTTCAGAACAAGCTCAGGCTACAGGCAGCTGTGGAGCAGATGCATAATGCCATATACGCCATTACATGATCGGAAGGTCTGACAGTTCAACTCATTCCATCAAACTTCCGAACAAGTTTAGGCTATAGGCAGCTGTAAAACTGCATATCTGAAACGAAAACGATATGACATATAAAACATGAGAAATTCTTAGTTCTCAGTTAGAATTATTATGTAGAGATGGATAGTGAATAAATAAGTACCATGTTTCATCGAAAAGAGCCCACCTCTTAATAGAACTATTAGATGCTGTGATAAAATTCCTTCACTTGTTTTTCAGTGCCATGAAACCAATGTCATGTTGCACTTAGAAATGGAATTTCTTTCTAACTAATTCAATAATTGATAGACATAATTATTTCATCTTGGTTTCATCGTGACATAATAATCATGAATGTCGAATGTATTTCCATTGGCATACATGATGCATTGCATGTCATAATACCTTTGCTTGACTCCATTACTTGTAAAATTTCCTTGGGAACTAAGGTCTCTTTCCTACCGCAAATTTCTATCACACTCAAAATCAGTCTTGCCCCATTCCCGTTCAGAGTTGCAATAATTCAGACAAGCTAATAACTTTTCTACTCGGTGCCTACGAATAGCTATAACATAAGAGAAATCTTACACATATTATTGGCCATAATAGTTATTGAATGTAATCCAAAAGTGTCAGTACATGAAAATGGAGTTGCACATAATCCGCCCTTGAATGGAACCCTTTCTGCAATGTCTTTCAAAGAAGAAACGGTAATTGATATAACTCACCGCCAGACGGCAACGACTCTTTTTCGGGAAGTGTGCTTCTTCACGCATTGATAATTCATTAGGAGGACGCAATCCACTCCAGCAGCTTCCAGCAGCTCTATCACAGACTAGGCAATGTTCTAGGTGGTGCAAAAATGCGTGAAATGTGTCCATTGCTTTGATTCTTGTTTTCAGACCTTGTTGTTGATCTGAAGAATGCATTCATATACGATTTACAGAAGACGAGTTGGTTTGATGTACTTTTCTTCGCATTCGCGTGAGGTCATGCAATATCAGAACGTCAATATTCATCACTGACTAGGTAGTGTAGCAATGCGTGAAATGTGTCGATTGCAGTGATTCTTGTTCCCAGACATTGATGTTGATCTGAAGAATGCATTCATATAGGATAAACAGACGAGGAAGCTGTTTCATGTACTTTTCTTCGCATTCGCGTGAGGTCATCCAATGTCAAAACTAAAATATTTATCGCAGACTAGGCAATGTTCTAGGTAGTGTAGCAATGCGTGAAATGTGTCGATTGCAGTGATTCTTGTTTCCAGACTTCGGTGTTGATCTGAAGAATGCATTCATATAGGATAAACAGACGAGGAAGCTGTTTCATGTACTTTTCTTCGCATTCGCGTGAGGTCATGCAATATCAGAACTAAAATATTTATCACTGACTAGGTAGTGTAGCAATGCGTGAAATGTGTCGATTGCAGTGATTCTTGTTTCCAGACTTCGGTGTTGATCTGAAGAATGCATTCATATAGGATAAACAGACGAGGAAGCTGTTTCATGTACTTTTCTTCGCATTCGCGCGAGGTCATGTCGCTCAAAATGGAGAGTTCTTGTGACAGACTAGGCAATGCTCTAGGTAGTGTAGCAATGCGTGAAATGTGTCGATTGCAGTGATTCTTGTTTCCAGACTTCGGTGTTGATCTGCGGAATGCATTCATATAGGATAAACAGACGAGCAAGCTGTTTCATGTACTCTTCTTCGCATTCGCGTGAGGTCATCCAATGTCAAAAGGAAAATATTTATCACTGACTAGGCAATGTTCTAGGTAGTGTAGCAATGCGTGAAATGTGTCGATTGCATTGATTCTTGTTTCCAGATTGGTGTTGATCTGAAGAATGCATTCATATAGGATAAACAGACGAGCAAGCTGTTTCATGTACTTTTCTTCGCATTCGCGTGAGCTCATCCAATGTCAAAAGGAAAATATTTATCACTGACTAGGCAATGTTCTAGGTAGTGTAGCAATGCGTGAAATGTGTCGATTGCAGTGATTCTTGTTTCCAGACTTCGGTGTTGATCTGAAGAATGCATTCATATAGGATAAACAGACGAGGAAGCTGTTTCATGTACTTTTCTTCGCATTCGCATGAGCTCATCCAATGTCAAAAGGAAAATATTTATCACTGACTAGGCAATGTTCTAGGTAGTGTAGCAATGCGTGAAATGTGTCGATTGCATTGATTCTTGTTTCCAGACTTTGGTGTTCCAGACTGAAGAATGCATTCATATAGGATAAACGGACGAGGAAGCTGTTTCATGTACTTTTCTTCGCATTCGCGCGAGGTCATGTCGCTCAAAATGGAGAGTTCTTGTGACAGACTAGGCAATGTTCTAGGTAGTGTAGCAATGCGTGAAATGTGTCGATTGCAGTGATTCTTGTTTCCAGACTTCGGTGTTGATCTGAAGAATGCATTCATATAGGATAAACAGACGAGCAAGCTGTTTCATGTACTTTTCTTCGCATTCGCGTGAGCTCATCCAATGTCAAAAGGAAAATATTTATCGCAGACTAGGCAATGTTCTAGGTAGTGTAGCAATGCGTGAAATGTGTCGATTGCATTGATTCTTGTTTCCAGACTTTGGTGTTGATCTGAAGAATGCATTCATATAGGATAAACAGACGAGGAAGCTGTTTCATGTACTTTTCTTCGCATTCGCGTGAGGTCATCCAATGTCAAAACTAAAATATTTATCACTGACTAGGCAATGTTCTAGGTAGTGTAGCAATGCGTGAAATGTGTCGATTGCAGTGATTCTTGTTTCCAGACTTCGGTGTTGATCTGAAAAATGCATTCATATAGGATAAACAGACGAGGAAGCTGTTTCATGTACTCTTCTTCGCATTCGCGTGAGGTCATCCAATGTCAAAACTAAAATATTTATCACTGACTAGGCAATGTTCTAGGTAGTGTAGCAATGCGTGAAATGTGTCGATTGCAGTGATTCTTGTTTCCAGACTTCGGTGTTGATCTGAAGAATGCATTCATATAGGATAAACAGACGAGCAAGCTGTTTCATGTACTTTTCTTCGCATTCGCGTGAGGTCATCCAATGTCAAAACTAAAATATTTATCACTGACTAGGCAATGTTCTAGGTAGTGTAGCAATGCGTGAAATGTGTCGATTGCATTGATTCTTGTTTCCAGACTTTGGTGTTCCAGACTGAAGAATGCATTCATATAGGATAAACGGACGAGGAAGCTGTTTCATGTACTTTTCTTCGCATTCGCGCGAGGTCATGTCGCTCAAAATGGAGAGTTCTTGTGACAGACTAGGCAATGTTCTAGGTAGTGTAGCAATGCGTGAAATGTGTCGATTGCAGTGATTCTTGTTTCCAGACTTCGGTGTTGATCTGAAGAATGCATTCATATAGGATAAACAGACGAGCAAGCTGTTTCATGTACTTTTCTTCGCATTCGCGTGAGCTCATCCAATGTCAAAAGGAAAATATTTATCGCAGACTAGGCAATGTTCTAGGTAGTGTAGCAATGCGTGAAATGTGTCGATTGCATTGATTCTTGTTTCCAGACTTTGGTGTTGATCTGAAGAATGCATTCATATAGGATAAACAGACGAGGAAGCTGTTTCATGTACTTTTCTTCGCATTCGCGCGAGGTCATGTCGCTCAAAATGGAGAGTTCTTGTGACAGACTAGGCAATGCTCTAGGTAGTGTAGCAATGCGTGAAATGTGTCGATTGCAGTGATTCTTGTTTCCAGACTTCGGTGTTGATCTGCGGAATGCATTCATATAGGATAAACAGACGAGCAAGCTGTTTCATGTACTCTTCTTCGCATTCGCGTGAGGTCATCCAATGTCAAAAGGAAAATATTTATCACTGACTAGGCAATGTTCTAGGTAGTGTAGCAATGCGTGAAATGTGTCGATTGCATTGATTCTTGTTTCCAGATTGGTGTTGATCTGAAGAATGCATTCATATAGGATAAACAGACGAGCAAGCTGTTTCATGTACTTTTCTTCGCATTCGCGTGAGCTCATCCAATGTCAAAAGGAAAATATTTATCACTGACTAGGCAATGTTCTAGGTAGTGTAGCAATGCGTGAAATGTGTCGATTGCAGTGATTCTTGTTTCCAGACTTCGGTGTTGATCTGAAGAATGCATTCATATAGGATAAACAGACGAGCAAGCTGTTTCATGTACTTTTCTTCGCATTCGCGTGAGCTCATCCAATGTCAAAAGGAAAATATTTATCACTGACTAGGCAATGTTCTAGGTAGTGTAGCAATGCGTGAAATGTGTCGATTGCATTGATTCTTGTTTCCAGACTTTGGTGTTCCAGACTGAAGAATGCATTCATATAGGATAAACGGACGAGGAAGCTGTTTCATGTACTTTTCTTCGCATTCGCGCGAGGTCATGTCGCTCAAAATGGAGAGTTCTTGTGACAGACTAGGCAATGTTCTAGGTAGTGTAGCAATGCGTGAAATGTGTCGATTGCAGTGATTCTTGTTTCCAGACTTCGGTGTTGATCTGAAGAATGCATTCATATAGGATAAACAGACGAGCAAGCTGTTTCATGTACTTTTCTTCGCATTCGCGTGAGCTCATCCAATGTCAAAAGGAAAATATTTATCGCAGACTAGGCAATGTTCTAGGTAGTGTAGCAATGCGTGAAATGTGTCGATTGCATTGATTCTTGTTTCCAGACTTTGGTGTTGATCTGAAGAATGCATTCATATAGGATAAACAGACGAGGAAGCTGTTTCATGTACTTTTCTTCGCATTCGCGTGAGGTCATCCAATGTCAAAACTAAAATATTTATCACTGACTAGGCAATGTTCTAGGTAGTGTAGCAATGCGTGAAATGTGTCGATTGCAGTGATTCTTGTTTCCAGACTTCGGTGTTGATCTGAAGAATGCATTCATATAGGATAAACAGACGAGCAAGCTGTTTCATGTACTTTTCTTCGCATTCGCGTGAGCTCATCCAATGTCAAAAGGAAAATATTTATCACTGACTAGGCAATGTTCTAGGTAGTGTAGCAATGCGTGAAATGTGTCGATTGCAGTGATTCTTGTTTCCAGACTTCGGTGTTGATCTGAAGAATGCATTCATATAGGATAAACAGACGAGCAAGCTGTTTCATGTACTTTTCTTCGCATTCGCGTGAGGTCATCCAATGTCAAAACTAAAATATTTATCACTGACTAGGCAATGTTCTAGGTAGTGTAGCAATGCGTGAAATGTGTCGATTGCATTGATTCTTGTTTCCAGACTTTGGTGTTGATCTGAAGAATGCATTCATATAGGATAAACAGACGAGGAAGCTGTTTCATGTACTTTTCTTCGCATTCGCGTGAGGTCATCCAATGTCAAAACTAAAATATTTATCACTGACTAGGCAATGTTCTAGGTAGTGTAGCAATGCGTGAAATGTGTCGATTGCATTGATTCTTGTTTCCAGACTTCGGTGTTGATCTGCGGAATGCATTCATATAGGATAAACAGACGAGCAAGCTGTTTCATGTACTTTTTCTTCGCATTCGCGTGAGGTCATCCAATGTCAAAACTAAAATATTTATCACTGACTAGGCAATGTTCTAGGTAGTGTAGCAATGCGTGAAATGTGTCGATTGCAGTGATTCTTGTTTCCAGACTTCGGTGTTGATCTGAAGAATGCATTCATATAGGATAAACAGACGAGCAAGCTGTTTCATGTACTTTTCTTCGCATTCGCGTGAGCTCATCCAATGTCAAAAGGAAAATATTTATCACTGACTAGGCAATGTTCTAGGTAGTGTAGCAATGCGTGAAATGTGTCGATTGCATTGATTCTTGTTTCCAGACTTTGGTGTTCCAGACTGAAGAATGCATTCATATAGGATAAACGGACGAGGAAGCTGTTTCATGTACTTTTCTTCGCATTCGCGAGAGGTCATCTCGCTCAAAATGGATAGTACTTGTGACTGACTAGGCAATGTTCTAGGTAGTGTAGCAATGCGTGAAATGTGTCGATTGCAGTGATTCTTGTTTCCAGACTTCGGTGTTGATCTGAAGAATGCATTCATATAGGATAAACAGACGAGCAAGCTGTTTCATGTACTTTTCTTCGCATTCGCGTGAGCTCATCCAATGTCAAAAGGAAAATATTTATCGCAGACTAGGCAATGTTCTAGGTAGTGTAGCAATGCGTGAAATGTGTCGATTGCATTGATTCTTGTTTCCAGACTTTGGTGTTGATCTGAAGAATGCATTCATATAGGATAAACAGACGAGGAAGCTGTTTCATGTACTTTTCTTCGCATTCGCGCGAGCTCATCATGTCGCTCAAAATGGAGAGTATTTGTGACAGACTAGGCAATGCTCTAGGTAGTGTAGCAATGCGTGAAATGTGTCGATTGCAGTGATTCTTGTTTCCAGACTTCGGTGTTGATCTGCGGAATGCATTCATATAGGATAAACAGACGAGCAAGCTGTTTCATGTACTCTTCTTCGCATTCGCGTGAGGTCATCCAATGTCAAAAGGAAAATATTTATCACTGACTAGGCAATGTTCTAGGTAGTGTAGCAATGCGTGAAATGTGTCGATTGCATTGATTCTTGTTTCCAGATTGGTGTTGATCTGAAGAATGCATTCATATAGGATAAACAGACGAGCAAGCTGTTTCATGTACTTTTCTTCGCATTCGCGTGAGCTCATCCAATGTCAAAAGGAAAATATTTATCACTGACTAGGCAATGTTCTAGGTAGTGTAGCAATGCGTGAAATGTGTCGATTGCAGTGATTCTTGTTTCCAGACTTCGGTGTTGATCTGAAGAATGCATTCATATAGGATAAACAGACGAGCAAGCTGTTTCATGTACTTTTCTTCGCATTCGCGTGAGCTCATCCAATGTCAAAAGGAAAATATTTATCACTGACTAGGCAATGTTCTAGGTAGTGTAGCAATGCGTGAAATGTGTCGATTGCATTGATTCTTGTTTCCAGACTTTGGTGTTGATCTGAAGAATGCATTCATATAGGATAAACAGACGAGGAAGCTGTTTCATGTACTTTTCTTCGCATTCGCGTGAGGTCATCCAATGCTCAAAAGGAGAGTTTTGTGATAGACTAGGCAATGTTCTAGGTAGTGTAGCAATGCGTGAAATGTGTCGATTGCAGTGATTCTTGTTTCCAGACTTCGGTGTTGATCTGAAGAATGCATTCATATAGGATAAACAGACGAGCAAGCTGTTTCATGTACTTTTCTTCGCATTCGCGTGAGCTCATCCAATGTCAAAAGGAAAATATTTATCACTGACTAGGCAATGTTCTAGGTAGTGTAGCAATGCGTGAAATGTGTCGATTGCATTGATTCTTGTTTCCAGACTTTGGTGTTGATCTGAAGAATGCATTCATATAGGATAAACAGACGAGGAAGCTGTTTCATGTACTTTTCTTCGCATTCGCGCGAGCTCATCCAATGTCAAAAGGAAAATATTTATCACTGACTAGGCAATGTTCTAGGTAGTGTAGCAATGCGTGAAATGTGTCGATTGCAGTGATTCTTGTTTCCAGACTTCGGTGTTGATCTGAAGAATGCATTCATATAGGATAAACAGACGAGCAAGCTGTTTCATGTACTTTTCTTCGCATTCGCGTGAGCTCATCCAATGTCAAAAGGAAAATATTTATCACTGACTAGGCAATGTTCTAGGTAGTGTAGCAATGCGTGAAATGTGTCGATTGCAGTGATTCTTGTTTCCAGACTTCGGTGTTGATCTGAAGAATGCATTCATATAGGATAAACAGACGAGGAAGCTGTTTCATGTACTTTTCTTCGCATTCGCGTGAGCTCATCCAATGTCAAAACTAAAATATTTATCACTGACTAGGCAATGTTCTAGGTAGTGTAGCAATGCGTGAAATGTGTCGATTGCATTGATTCTTGTTTCCAGACTTTGGTGTTGATCTGAAGAATGCATTCATATAGGATAAACAGACGAGGAAGCTGTTTCATGTACTTTTCTTCGCATTCGCGTGAGGTCATCCAATGTCAAAACTAAAATATTTATCACTGACTAGGCAATGTTCTAGGTAGTGTAGCAATGCGTGAAATGTGTCGATTGCATTGATTCTTGTTTCCAGACTTCGGTGTTGATCTGCGGAATGCATTCATATAGGATAAACAGACGAGGAAGCTGTTTCATGTACTTTTCTTCGCATTCGCGTGAGGTCATCCAATGTCAAAACTAAAATATTTATCACTGACTAGGCAATGTTCTAGGTAGTGTAGCAATGCGTGAAATGTGTCGATTGCAGTGATTCTTGTTTCCAGACTTCGGTGTTGATCTGAAGAATGCATTCATATAGGATAAACAGACGAGGAAGCTGTTTCATGTACTTTTCTTCGCATTCGCGTGAGGTCATCCAATGTCAAAAGGAAAATATTTATCACTGACTAGGCAATGTTCTAGGTAGTGTAGCAATGCGTGAAATGTGTCGATTGCAGTGATTCTTGTTTCCAGACTTCGGTGTTGATCTGAAGAATGCATTCATATAGGATAAACAGACGAGGAAGCTGTTTCATGTACTTTTCTTCGCATTCGCGTGAGGTCATCCAATGTCAAAAGGAAAATATTTATCGCAGACTAGGCAATGTTCTAGGTAGTGTAGCAATGCGTGAAATGTGTCGATTGCATTGATTCTTGTTTCCAGACTTTGGTGTTGATCTGAAGAATGCATTCATATAGGATAAACAGACGAGCAAGCTGTTTCATGTACTTTTCTTCGCATTCGCGTGAGCTCATCCAATGTCAAAACTAAAATATTTATCACTGACTAGGCAATGTTCTAGGTAGTGTAGCAATGCGTGAAATGTGTCGATTGCATTGATTCTTGTTTCCAGACTTCGGTGTTGATCTGAAGAATGCATTCATATAGGATAAACAGACGAGGAAGCTGTTTCATGTACTTTTCTTCGCATTCGCGTGAGGTCATCCAATGTCAAAACTAAAATATTTATCACTGACTAGGCAATGTTCTAGGTAGTGTAGCAATGCGTGAAATGTGTCGATTGCAGTGATTCTTGTTTCCAGACTTCGGTGTTGATCTGAAGAATGCATTCATATAGGATAAACAGACGAGGAAGCTGTTTCATGTACTTTTCTTCGCATTCGCGTGAGCTCATCCAATGTCAAAACTAAAATATTTATCACTGACTAGGCAATGTTCTAGGTAGTGTAGCAATGCGTGAAATGTGTCGATTGCAGTGATTCTTGTTTCCAGACTTCGGTGTTGATCTGAAGAATGCATTCATATAGGATAAACAGACGAGGAAGCTGTTTCATGTACTTTTCTTCGCATTCGCGTGAGCTCATCCAATGTCAAAAGTAAAATATTTATCACTGACTAGGCAATGTTCTAGGTAGTGTAGCAATGCGTGAAATGTGTCGATTGCAGTGATTCTTGTTTCCAGACTTCGGTGTTGATCTGAAGAATGCATTCATATAGGATAAACAGACGAGGAAGCTGTTTCATGTACTTTTCTTCGCATTCGCGTGAGGTCATCCAATGTCAAAAGGAAAATATTTATCACTGACTAGGCAATGTTCTAGGTAGTGTAGCAATGCGTGAAATGTGTCGATTGCAGTGATTCTTGTTTCCAGACTTCGGTGTTGATCTGAAGAATGCATTCATATAGGATAAACAGACGAGGAAGCTGTTTCATGTACTTTTCTTCGCATTCGCGTGAGCTCATCCAATGTCAAAAGGAAAATATTTATCACTGACTAGGCAATGTTCTAGGTAGTGTAGCAATGCGTGAAATGTGTCGATTGCAGTGATTCTTGTTTCCAGACTTCGGTGTTGATCTGAAGAATGCATTCATATAGGATAAACAGACGAGCAAGCTGTTTCATGTACTTTTCTTCGCATTCGCGTGAGGTCATCCAATGTCAAAAGGAAAATATTTATCACTGACTAGGCAATGTTCTAGGTAGTGTAGCAATGCGTGAAATGTGTCGATTGCAGTGATTCTTGTTTCCAGACTTCGGTGTTGATCTGAAGAATGCATTCATATAGGATAAACAGACGAGGAAGCTGTTTCATGTACTTTTCTTCGCATTCGCGTGAGGTCATCCAATGTCAAAAGGAAAATATTTATCACAGACTAGGCAATGTTCTAGGTAGTGTAGCAATGCGTGAAATGTGTCGATTGCATTGATTCTTGTTTCCAGACTTTGGTGTTGATCTGAAGAATGCATTCATATAGGATAAACAGACGAGCAAGCTGTTTCATGTACTTTTCTTCGCATTCGCGTGAGGTCATCCAATGTCAAAACTAAAATATTTATCACTGACTAGGCAATGTTCTAGGTAGTGTAGCAATGCGTGAAATGTGTCGATTGCATTGATTCTTGTTTCCAGACTTCGGTGTTGATCTGCGGAATGCATTCATATAGGATAAACAGACGAGGAAGCTGTTTCATGTACTTTTCTTCGCATTCGCGTGAGGTCATCCAATGTCAAAACTAAAATATTTATCACTGACTAGGCAATGTTCTAGGTAGTGTAGCAATGCGTGAAATGTGTCGATTGCAGTGATTCTTGTTTCCAGACTTCGGTGTTGATCTGAAGAATGCATTCATATAGGATAAACAGACGAGGAAGCTGTTTCATGTACTTTTCTTCGCATTCGCGCAAGCTCATCCAATGTCAAAACTAAAATATTTATCACTGACTAGGCAATGTTCTAGGTAGTGTAGCAATGCGTGAAATGTGTCGATTGCAGTGATTCTTGTTTCCAGACTTCGGTGTTGATCTGAAGAATGCATTCATATAGGATAAACAGACGAGGAAGCTGTTTCATGTACTTTTCTTCGCATTCGCGTGAGCTCATCCAATGTCAAAATTAAAATATTTATCACTGACTAGGCAATGTTCTAGGTAGTGTAGCAATGCGTGAAATGTGTCGATTGCAGTGATTCTTGTTTCCAGACTTCGGTGTTGATCTGAAGAATGCATTCATATAGGATAAACAGACGAGGAAGCTGTTTCATGTACTCTTCTTCGCATTCGCGTGAGGTCATCCAATGTCAAAAGGAAAATATTTATCACTGACTAGGCAATGTTCTAGGTAGTGTAGCAATGCGTGAAATGTGTCGATTGCAGTGATTCTTGTTTCCAGACTTCGGTGTTGATCTGAAGAATGCATTCATATAGGATAAACAGACGAGGAAGCTGTTTCATGTACTTTTCTTCGCATTCGCGTGAGCTCATCCAATGTCAAAAGGAAAATATTTATCACTGACTAGGCAATGTTCTAGGTAGTGTAGCAATGCGTGAAATGTGTCGATTGCAGTGATTCTTGTTTCCAGACTTCGGTGTTGATCTGAAGAATGCATTCATATAGGATAAACAGACGAGCAAGCTGTTTGATGTACTTTTCTTCGCATTCGCGTGAGGTCATCCAATGTCAAAAGGAAAATATTTATCGCAGACTAGGCAATGTTCTAGGTAGTGTAGCAATGCGTGAAATGTGTCGATTGCATTGATTCTTGTTTCCAGACTTTGGTGTTGATCTGAAGAATGCATTCATATAGGATAAACAGACGAGGAAGCTGTTTCATGTACTTTTCTTCGCATTCGCGTGAGGTCATCCAATGTCAAAACTAAAATATTTATCACTGACTAGGCAATGTTCTAGGTAGTGTAGCAATGCGTGAAATGTGTCGATTGCATTGATTCTTGTTTCCAGACTTCGGTGTTGATCTGCGGAATGCATTCATATAGGATAAACAGACGAGCAAGCTGTTTCATGTACTTTTCTTCGCATTCGCGTGAGGTCATCCAATGTCAAAACTAAAATATTTATCACTGACTAGGCAATGTTCTAGGTAGTGTAGCAATGCGTGAAATGTGTCGATTGCAGTGATTCTTGTTTCCAGACTTCGGTGTTGATCTGAAGAATGCATTCATATAGGATAAACAGACGAGCAAGCTGTTTCATGTACTTTTCTTCGCATTCGCGTGAGCTCATCCAATGTCAAAAGGAAAATATTTATCACTGACTAGGCAATGTTCTAGGTAGTGTAGCAATGCGTGAAATGTGTCGATTGCAGTGATTCTTGTTTCCAGACTTCGGTGTTGATCTGAAGAATGCATTCATATAGGATAAACAGACGAGGAAGCTGTTTCATGTACTTTTCTTCGCATTCGCGTGAGGTCATCCAATGTCAAAAGGAAAATATTTATCACTGACTAGGCAATGTTCTAGGTAGTGTAGCAATGCGTGAAATGTGTCGATTGCAGTGATTCTTGTTTCCAGACTTCGGTGTTGATCTGAAGAATGCATTCATATAGGATAAACAGACGAGGAAGCTGTTTCATGTACTCTTCTTCGCATTCGCGTGAGGTCATCCAATGTCAAAACTAAAATATTTATCACAGACTAGGCAATGTTCTAGGTAGTGTAGCAATGCGTGAAATGTGTCGATTCAGTCAGTCAGTCAGGAACGAATTATATTTGAGTGACATTTCACATGTTTACACGTCTCAAGGCCACTGTACAAAATTTCATCAAAATTATAATAATAAAAGTATGTAAGTAAAAAGCATTTAGTACAAAAATTACGTATAACAGGATTTTAAGAAATGCTGCTTAATTGATTTCTTAAAAATATGCGGTTCAGAAATGTTCGTTATATGCGGTGGTAATGAGTTCCATGGACGAGAGGCTTGCACACAAAATGAACGTCCCCCGATAGTTCGGCACTTTACCCGAGGAACAATTAGTGATTGTGTTGTTGAGGATCGAAGACCTTGAAGGTCTTGAAGAAGTGTATTTGAAGTCGTGGGCCAGGTAAGAAGGAGCTTTTCTATGAAAACATGCATGTGTCAACGCAGCCAGCCTATAAAGCGGACGGATGTCCGCAGGAAGCCAACCCAGATCTCGAAGTAGAGGACTTACAGATGAAAAGCGTGAAGTTCCAAAAATCAAACGTGCACTAGCATGTAACACGGATTGAAACTTATTAGAGAGTTTACGTGGAATACCGGCCAGGATAGAATTACAAAAGTCGAGGAGAGGCAAGACCGGTGATTCTATTAGTTTGATAAGGAGAGGACGAGACAGAGAGCGGCCGATGGAACGTATCTGTCGCAAGACACCAAAACACAAGGATTCAACATGAGTCACATGAGCACGAAAAGAGACCTCCGAGTCTATGATAACACCAAGACAGCGAACAGACGAAGATGGTTTCACCATATGATTTCCAACACGAATGGAGTCATTAGGAAGGGATGAAGCACGACGGGAAGATGAACACCACATTATCTCGCATTTGCTTGCATTTAATAGTAGACGATTCGATGAGCACCACGCAATAACCTGATCTACACACTTAACCATGCGAGAGACCAAGTCACTTGAGTCGTCAGGATGACAGTGACCATACACCTGTACATCGTCGGCATACATTTGTAGAGACAGGTCAAACTGTGGTATGATTCTGGAGAGTTCGGATGTATAGAGAACAAACAGTAGCGGTCCAATCACGGAGCCCTGTGGAACACCAGCTATCACAGGACTGAAATCAGATAATGTAAAATTAAAAGCTACACGACTTGATCGTCCACGTATGAATGATTCAATCCACAGCAAGGCAATACCAGTAAAGCCAAAATTTGATTGTAAACGGGCCAGAAGGATGTGATGATCGATTGTGTCAAATGCGGCTGACAGATCAAGGAAGGTAAGGAGACTTAAGCTACCGTTGTCTGCAGCAAGAAGAACGTTGGAGGTTATACGAAGAATGGCAGTCTCACACGAGTGATGCGGTCGATATGCAGACTGAGTCGCAGGAATTAAGTTGTTTGCATACAGGTATGAACGAAGTTGCGCGGATACCAGGCGCTCAAAAAGTTTGGAGACGACAGTAAGGTTAGAGATAGGACGGTAAGATGTCGCGGCATTCGGATCACTGCAGCCCTTCTTAACCACAGGGGTAATCATAATTCGCTTCCAACGGGACGGGAAAATACCTGAAGACAACGACGTATTGAACAGATGACTCAGAAAAGGCAGCAGAGATGGAATGAGTTCTTTCAAAAGAGTCGTAGGAATTACATCACTAGCTGATGATTTGTTGGGTAAGTTATGTACAGCATTTAGGATGTCTTCATCTGTAATTGTTTGGAAACACTAAAAACTTGAATCGTATACACTGTGAGAGAAGTGCGGAGGAGAGAAATCAGTCGTAGCATCTTGGATCCTTTGTATCTTCTGAGTGAATGTCTCATGAATATCTTTAGCACTGAGGAAAAATGGATGAGGTAGGCGACTTCGACCCATTAAGGACTTGAAAGAACGCCATAAACCCTGAGGGTTGCCGACTTCAGATGTAACTTTTGAGTACCAGAAGGATTCACGTTTTTCTTTCAACAAGGAGCGATAATACCTCACAGCAGCTTTAAAAGCATCAAGATTAGAATAATGTTGAGGATCGGATGAGGAGTCAGTACTGTGAGGTCTTCGTAGGGAGCGTTCAAGTTGACGAACCTGGCGTTTGGCGTCTCGACACTCAGTATCGTACCATGGATCAGATGGACGTTGCCGAATTCTTGCAGTGCGTAAGGGTATTTGTTGTTCAATTGCTGCAGTCAGAGTGTAGTCATATAGAGAAGCCAGTTCGTTCACATCAAGGCCCTGCCATTGGGATTGATCAGACAAGGACGAGGTAGCTAGGGTCTCAGAGTAATTCTTTGTTGAGACGGCACCAAGGTCGATAGGTAATGCTCGTATAACGCGGTGGAGGACGACAGACGGGATATGACCAGGAAATGAGGGAATGGTCGGAGAGGCCGACTTCTGTGACTTCAACTTTAAGTGGCAAGCAGTCGTTTTGAGTGAAGAGAATGTCCAAGGATCCACCCAAGTTATGAGTAGGACAATTGATTCGCGAAAATAATCCATGAGAAGACATGAGGTCAAAAAATTCACGAGTATGAGGATTATCATGTCGTTCCAAGTGAATGTTTAAGTCTCCCACGACAATAAATGGATCGGAGAAGGTTGCTAGGGAACAGATGATGCGTGATAACTCGTTGAAGAAAGACGACGAAATCGGACCTGTACGATAAATCAGCAAAACAACAGCGCTGAAGCCGCCGCATGACAGCCGAACACAGATAAACTCCAACGTTTTTATTTCCAAATCAATTTGGATGATCTTATGATGGACAAAGGGCACAGAGACGACAGCTACTCCACCGTGATTGGTAGACATGGCATTCGTCGATCCACGATGACGAGGTCGATCGGCAACATTGTAACCAAGTTGACGGAGTCTCCTGATGCAAACGGAGTCTCCGTCATGCCACGTCTCCACAAGGAACATGGAAATGAAAGTTCGATCACGTAAGATTTCCACAATGTCATCATGTTTGTGGAGGAGAGATCTAACATTTAAGGAGCCGAAGTTGAGTGGGTTAACATTCTCGGAAGAGCCGATGTGAAGATGGTGACGGTCCAGACGAGGTAGAGTACGGAGATGTCGTTGACGATGGTTACGGTCATGGCCACGCTTCACAATTAGAGTTGAGCGTCGGGAAATCCTGACTGGAATTCCGCAGCTGTAATTAGCATCATTGTTAGTCAGTGAGAGAGGAACATTAGCAGTCAGAGGCCGTGAATGGGAAGTTAATGAGTGACGTAGTTGATCCGTCGAAACAGAGGGAGAATCGTCAGGATCATTGCCAGTGAGGTGGTCTTTTCGGAGAAAGGGGAGTTAGGGAGTTCGCTCTCGCCCAGGCTTAGATAGTAGGCGGTGAAAGAATAATCGCCGGCGCACTTTCCTTCCCAAGGGAAGAGAGGGCGAGCGGAGGCGAAGGAGTTCTTCACGCGAGTATCGCAGTGGGAGAGAGCCAAGGCAGCAATCAGCTCCAATACACGTCATGATGTGAAAGCATCAGATGAGGCGAAGGGATGGCATGATTCATGACTTAGCGAAGGTCACTGTCAGCGGACTGTCAGCCATGTGCAATGTGAACATGGGGGAGTAGTGACGTCAACAATCATTTTTTTAAAATATATTTGTCCATCGTCGATGTGTAGGGAGCAACTTCCAATGTCCAAAATTTGTGTATCATCATGTTCACGAGATTCTTCAACAGATGATGTGTTGCGATATTGACATTTAGAAAATCCATTACCACCTTCAGGAGTTTAGAATTATCCAGGTCATTGACAGCTCCCCCGAGAGCTTGGTGAAACTCTGATGTAGCAGCATGTCCGAGAAATTTAGAAGTCAGCTTCCAGTATCTGGTCATCTACCTGTCTTTAATCCAAAACCTGCTGTGAACATATATTTGTCCGCGATGTATTTACATGAGTCACATTGCATTTCATATTTCAGACCGTGTCATCTTAGTCCTAATCAGCCATATACTACATATAAACGCACAAACGTGGGAGATCTGACCTCCGAACAATCTCCAGAGACAAATCGCCCATTGAGACAGGTTCGGACCGATCCACCGGGTCAAGCGCAAAGCAACGGCAGGAGGAGGATGAGAAAATGAAGCGCCAGTCCTAATGCCGGGGATCCAGACCTCCTCGGCTGAGTATACACATTCGGAACGGAAAAAGCAGCTTTTTCCGACCAGCAGAGAGGATTGGGACGCAGCTTCGGACAAAAAGCGGAACAGCTAACTAAGAATGACGATTGATGACATTTAGAACTTTTCGACCGGTTTCGAATTTTAGGACTTTGTAGACACCATGTTCTCATTTAATCGCGCACAAACCTCGGATGTTTGTTGAATAATACAAAACCAGTGACTGTCATGCCGAGATGGGCGCTATATTCATCTGCTGAATTCAATGAAGTTGTTGAATAAAAAGGATGCCACCGTTTGTTCGAGATGTGGTTCCATTTCCCCTTGAAATAAAAAAGCGCAGTGAAACTGCATAGCTCGCATTTTCGCTGACGCATGCAGAAAGTACGAAGTATCTGTAAGCTTTTTAGGTACCATTCAGGCAAGCCATACCAGAGAGGATGCAAGGCTATCATCCACAACGTACACTGATGGTATGGCAGCTTCAATTTGAGTTTAGAGGTGAAGGTAGGCGTATTTTCTGATGTTCGATTGTGTACAGTTCTATGTCATGTGCGGTTTTTTGCTAGCGCACACAGGACTATTTTCTTCAATTTACCGAAAGATTTCATGAATTAAAGGTGTACTACAGGCAAAATTCGATAATGATTTTAGTGTCTTAAAAGCAAATTCATACATCAGCTGTCACGTTCATCTGCATCCGGAACTTCAGCGATTCGGCTAACTAGATATCCGCTCGTCTAATGCTAAACCGTTAAACTAACGTTAAGTTATGGTGAGGTGTTTCGAGATGAATCATGGACAAAACTCTAGCTCTAGTTAAGTGCAGTAACTGCACCAGATGAGCCTGTGATACCGCTTGCCTCATAAACAAATAAAAAAAGACAGGTGGTAACAAATACAAGCTGCAGTAGATAGAACAATGAGATTTTGCTAATTAGCTAGGTCACTTAAATAGCCTAGAGCAAGAAGAAACAGAGCAACACCTCAAAACTACAATGTTTATGTCATCGGAAGTTGCAACATTCGCAAGCTCAACAGTCGCATTATGCGGTTTATAGTTATAGTCATGCTATAACTTTGTTCAAGATATTCATAACATATTGAAGTCGTCAAAGATGATGGATGAAATAAATAGGGGATCTGACATCAAGAATATTTTCATTGGCTAAAAGATGGACGAATACGAATACGAAGAATTGAATGCGAAGATTCAACGCGTTGAAGAAGTTGCATACATCTCTGAGGGTTAAACAGTAAAAAAAAAGGATTTATAATTCCAAGAAATTTCAAAATGTTAGATTGGCGTTTTTTATTTGAAGTATCAAAACAATGAGATGATTTCTAAAGGGGGTGTCACACGGGCAAATTTATCGTCCGATAAGTTCGCCGATAAGTTTGCACACTATGAGGTGAGGGGGAAACTAAATAAAAGTTTGATGAAAATAACCCTGTCACACGAGCAAAACTTGAGAGGCAAATTTCAATCGATGATGTAACTCTACAAAATACGCAATTTTCCTTGCTTTGTGAAATACATGGGAAAGTCAGAGCAAATGCTGTTGATCAGACGAACTGTGGACTCCACTTTGAAGTTAAGTGTGTTAATAAGTGGTACGTCCATTCTTCGTTCCGAAAGAAACAATTGAGTGGCCTCAATAGCCATTTGTCTTTGTTTAGCCACCACAACCACACAACGTACACGTACATCGCAGAAGAGTTACCAGAGATAGGATGCTATTGATAGCATAGCTAGCAAATGCTATTGAGAAGGAAAATGGCTTCAGACCGTATCAGGGTGTGAGTCTTAATGCACTCTATCTATCTCTTCCTCGTCCGTGATTCAGTACAGATTTATTAAACTACAAAGACAGCGAACACACAAATGGATTTCCCGTATCATTCGACCCTGACACGTCACCATTATCGTCATGTCAATGATAAGCGTCAGTCCAATCAGCGACCAGAAATGGAGCAAGTTTGATGAAACATAGTCTAACGTAGTTAGATCGTCGGTTTCAGCAAACTTACGATAGGTTTGCCAACAAGTTTGCTCGTGTGACACCCCTAGCAAACTCATTGGCAAACTTATCGGACGATAAGTTTGCCCGTGTGACACCCCCTTAAGGCATCTTATTCGCCCTTTGTGGGAAATTTAGATTCAGCATGGAGGTGATATCCCGCCTACACATAGATGACGACATCATGAGAGGATGTCTACAGGTGAAAAAAAGGAGGAGAAATCTGTTGTACCCGATACAAGCAAAAAACCCTAGACTCTACATCCCCTTAGCTGCAACATATGTGTATTCTATTCACTCCACATTATCATCAATAGACATCTCCTAAACATCCTAGCTCACCCACACAAAGCATCGCATTGAAAAATCTATCTGTTTAAATCCGTCAAGAAAAGTTTGGTATTTATTTGGGAATTTTTAAAGTTGCGAAAAATGTATTTATGTTCACACGAAGGTTTCCATGTTATTGACAAGGCTGAGATAATGGGAGGTGGCACACTATTAATCACAATTTGTGAAAATGCACAGTGGAAATGAGCACACATAGTCGAAATGAATTTCTCGAACAATTGGGTATTTTTTGAATGATCTCTTAGCTTCTGGAACCCATGATGTTTTCATGCATTTCGGTATCTCAGCTTTTAGGCGTGGCAAGTCAGAACTGAACACTTTTTTCTAGAGTGGTTCTCTTTAACGTAAGTGTAGAGTGGTGATAAACATAAGCGAACGCGATTTGTTCGGATGAAAAGATATAAAACATATTTATTACCCACAACATTTATTTTTGGAAGGAAACTCCGCTAAAAAGGTGATTTTGCTTTTTTGATGCGTATTTTCACCCGCAGTACTTGAATGTATTGTATATCAATCTGTCAGTAAATCAAATTCTGTAATCTCTATACTGACAGAGGCTAGCCTTCACCATTGAATGAATAGCGTAATGACCTGAATAGCCTTCAACAGCGTAACTCATCACGCGTGCGTGTGAAACTGGTCCAATTCACAAAATGCATTTGTTTGTAGGCAAATGGTTCAGTATATGCGTAGGGCCTGGCTGAGTTGGGGTGCAAAAGAAGGACCAAAGAACCGAACGGGCATCAATGTTCAATAGTCAGTACTAAGGATTATTAGTTTAATCGTCAGGATGTAAGTACACTTCTATTAACCTTCAATTTGATGTTTCATGAGAAGTCTATTCAATTTCAAAGAGGGATGAATTTAACTAAGGAACTTACATGAAATGTAAACAAATAGCATGACGTTTTCAATTTTTTCCAGCATTTCTTTTTTCTTTCACCGGTTTCATCCTTCACGTAACACTGTTTTTAGGTGATCATGGTATTTAAAGTTTTGCAATGAGTATTGATGATACATATAGATTCTCGTTCGTTTCACGTAATTACATGGTTTATGTATAGCATATCAGTCTGCAATTGAATGGAATTTCAGATCGCATCTAAGATCAGCTTATGACTTCTTTGATAACACTCAAGCTGGCATTTCAGAATTCGCCTTCGCAAATAAAAACTGCGCTCACGATGAAAATCAAGGCAATTTAAGGATCAAACTTCCTACCCCTTTCTCCAGACACAAATAGCTCGAAGATGTCCTTGCCATCACAAGGTTGATTGGTACATTTAAATTTCCGGAATTATGTATCAACCTGCAATCGAAATCAAAACCGGTCACGACCTGAGGTTGTTCAAGTTCTTGAATCATCATTAGACTCGAATTAATCATTCGAATTTCTTCTGTGCGCTTATTGAGCCATTTATATAATCAAAATTCCGAGACAGAGTTCAATGGTGGCATTTACTTATGAAGAATTCTTAAAGATTATTGGTACATTTACTTGCATTACCTTTTCGCCTTACGTCCATTACCCGTTCTTCGTTGGGGAGACCAGCTTTTCCCAATGGATTTTCTCCAGAAATCACGGCAGCATCACTACCCTTCATGCCAAGCTCCATGTAAATAAGTATTTACGGCATCCTGTGGGTGTTTTATTTTTACCAGTCCAGTGGCAACAATAGCCACTTTCTTGAAAATGTACGTTTCATCATGCCAAGAAGAAGGAAATACAGGGTAGCCTAACATAATGATATTTGGGGTTTTGAAGCATCTCAAAGTAGGATTAAGCAATAAATGTCTGAGTAAGTCAGTATATAGCGAAGTTAATATTGATTTGAGAAGCTGTGATTTTACATTAGAAAGTCCCATTGTTACTATTCAGTGATGCACAACTAGATCCTCCAGTTGCCATGGAATGTCTTCATACAAACTCTTCGACTTCGATTCTTCGGAAAGCGGCTATGTTTACGCAACTGAGTTTGCTAAATTTCTTTTTTGGCCACAAGCATGACACAATACAATGTCGGTCATCAACTTGCCCCATAATTAATACTTTTAAGCTAAGGTAACCACATGTCCCTTGTCTAACTCAATTTAGCAAAAATTTGCATTTGTATTTTTATGTTTCAAATATGTACGAGTACGAGCACATTCAATTTTCCAAAAAAATTGCGGTCCTGGCAGCGAACCAACAAATCGGTTGCAACTAAACGACGTCTATAGAAGGGGCAAGTCTCAGACAAAAATTATATTCAGAAAGATTGCGGATACTGGCGAGTGGCACAGAGCAACCTGTCAGGAGTTGGGTCGCTGTCACTGCATCTCTACGTGGCAGCAGCTGTGTGTCGAGCACTTTGTTAGCAACAGCCACTGGTCGATGCCAGTCCAGCTGTGGTCCTTCCAGTCATCGATGACGGGCGCAGGCATAAGAATTTTCTGGCTTTTTGGGTCGATTTTGGTCGATTTTAGAAGAGCTGTCAGGTTTTCGGGGTCAAGTGCTCATTTTATTGAACTTCTTGATGTGCATGTGATTTTTGCTATTCATTTCTATCTGCACAAGATCATGCTCCTAACGTCTCACGCAAAATGGAATATAACAGAAAAATGTCAACCGGAAAATCATCGAATTTTTGAAATGAAAGCGTCCCTTTGCAGTCGATAATGGTAGATTATGCTAGAGAAGGGAGAGTAATCATTACTTTCTAATTCTTCATTATTCAATTGACTCGCCTGAATTTGTACTTTTTCGATGCCTTGTTACCTATCTTGAAGAACTACCTATGTATTTTTTCCGGAAGAAGGAGCCATTGGTTCACATATTTCACGACGAACAGATCAAACTGTCCAAATGGGCTATCAGTTGTCTTTCTAAGCCTGAAGCAATTCATGATGGCAGCCACCATCTCGTATCCACAGTCTTGCCTCTAAATCTTTTGAAGAAAAATGGAGAGGTTTTGGGTGATAAATCGTGAACTCTGCTAGACTCCCGTGATGACGACTTGAAAAATTCACTTATGAAGAGGCATTCATCGCTTGTGGTAAGTAATTTAAACTTAAAATGCCAATTGACAACAGTCATGAAATTATAGATTCTCCTATCATTGAAGGCTGTTCTTGCTACATTATCCTACTTTCATAAGCCTCAAGGTTTAAGCTTCTGTTTGTGTATTGGGAGAAATTACCGGCAAATAATCCAGTTGTAGGCGCATCTTGAGGTGACGAAATTGCTATGTTTAGAATTTTTCCTAGCACCTTCCATTCAATTCTAATACTCATGATAACTCTAAATCTTCTCGATTTGCCAATTTGGCAACTATGAGCATTTTGTAATTACAAAAGAACTCGTTCAATTTTACATTTGTCGTGAAAGCAATATGTGAAACCCTCAGAATCGGAAAAATCCAAAGCTGAAGATAAAGCCAAATCCGAAAAACGAAGGATGATTTCAACTTTTTATTGAGAATATTTCTTCATACCGCTCCTTGTTTTAACCGCTTGCATTTCTCAATATTGAGTAATTATAGATATTGCTATAAAGAATATATCATTTTTCCACATGGAATTCGTAATTATATGTATATATAAGATTTTTTCTCAATTGATGTGGCTGTTAGAATACTCATTTGTTTTGTTCATTGTCACAAACAGACGATTTTTACTATGTCATTGCCTTCCATATAGTCGTGAGGAAAATAGATGAAATTGTCTATCACAATTATAATATATCAAACATTCATATGATAAATAAATTTCAATTTCCGATAGTAAGAATTATCAAAATTTACTGAATGGCAAAAATTTAATTGCAATAATTAACTAAATTGACTGACGATAATTTGAATTTACCCAATGTATTTAATCGATTAATAGAAGTATAGTTATCATCCAAATTTCTGGACGGCTGATACGTATTTCTCGACTTCTATCATGATATCCGGGAAAACCATGTGAATTATATTTTTCAAAGGGGGGGTGGGCGGAACCCTGTGTATAGTTCGATGAAATAAGTGAATGTTTTGAAGAAAAGCACCATGAAGTTCTAGGAAGAATGTGATGCATCCACCCCGATTCATGCGATGCTTGTGTTGTTATTATAACACCAATCGAAGCGCAAAAGTAGACGTTGTTCTGGATGTTCTGGATCATTTTGATGTTGAATTCAAGTTCAAATACAGTCGTTGCACAACTCATTTATTAAACAGACACGATCAGATTTAACATCATGAACTAGCACACCATTTTCCATCGTTGTATACAACTTTCACTAAAGACAGAGAAACCAATCTGCGACAACCTGTTCAATGCTTTTTAAATATGCAATCTGACAAAGTGCATTAACAAAGCTAACAAATAGTTAATAGCGTGTTACCAAATCATAGGCCGATGTTAAAGACTGTGACCATGTAGAGAAGAGGAGCTTTATGCAGAAATTCTTTAATAAAAGTTTCTCGCTTTGCTTGATAGTATTTCTGTATTTAATTTCATACTGAATTAAAATTGACGAATGAAGCTTTATAGCATCATTGGTTGGCATCGAATATCGTTTCTTTCTCAACAAACTGTCGTGGCCGAATTTTATGTCAAAGGAATTTAGCCATGGCATGACGTTTACCTCTTGTGATGAACACCTAAACATCAATGAATTCAGATAAGAAATTTGTAGATTGAAGAATTCATATCAAGACATAAACCTACTAGCGACGAATGTCATATATTCTTTCACAGTTAACGAGAGCATAACCGTCACATTATATCAGCTTGATATGCAGGTGCCATGTCCCAGAAAAAGTCCCAAAATTTCAATAATGCATTTATTTGCTCATTGTCGTCTGATTTCTGTTAATATTCCAGAGTGAGTTTCAGAATATAAATATAACACAAAATTCACGTTGAAGGTGATCGATGTTTTTCTTTTCCCCTCCAGTTCTACCCATCTGTGCAAGCACTCCTTCCTGTTGCCAAACCGAGTGACGCCTTTCCATCGTTTAATTTATGTCATTCAACGTCAAGGGACGAATTTCTACGCGATAATGACGAAAAGCAGCAACAATGCATAGTTTCCTTGCATTTTTCCGTAGGCTACAATGTTTACTTTCCGGACAGTTGGAGTACTTGACTGCCAGAGCAACCACAGAATCTCGGAGAGTTTCTCCATACATCATCGGAAGGAACCTACATGCGTCACAGAAGTTCTGGAACCCCATCTTTATTTTCTAGCAGCATCTTCTTCTTTCTTTAATCGTTGAGAGATTTGATCGAAAGATTGTGGTAAGACGTCGGAACATTTTGTAGTTCCAAGTTGGATGTTCACTGCTCAGTCTTGAAAACCACCATCACTCATTGTTGAACGTCACTAAGTTGTGACATGAAAAACTGAAATGTCGATCGTAATTCACAAATCACTGTTAAATGTTAGAGCTCAATCAATGGGGTGTTCAATAACCAAAACTCTGCCCGCAGAAAATTAAACCGAGTCTGTCTTTTTTGGCGGCGATTCAGGTATGTCCCAATTTTTCAACTGAGTATGGAACTCAATATCTAATTATTCTATTTACATCGTGTTGGCAAAAAGCAGCATTTATTAATTATTCCAGGCGCACCAATTTAGGCGAGTCGCCATTAGTGTGTTAAAAAGTGATATTTAATGACAGCCCGTCGAAATTTCACTAACCTGCTGATTGCAAATCTATAAACTGAAGCATTACATGAAGCTGACTTAATGAACGGCGGCATGATACCGAAACCGGCCGAATGTTTAGTCGGTTTTGCTATTAACTTTTGTATATTACATTAAGTCGAGTGAATAGTCTGCTGGCAGAATACTAAATCGGTCTATTATTCTCCTGGCAGAGCATTAAATCGGTTTAATTTTCTGTCGACAGAATTTTAGTTGTTGAACATCCCCAGTATGTCCAACGATGAGCGAATAGCACGGCTGACAAGCTATTCGAGGATTGACAAGCTAGTTATGGTAATCGACGCATTTAATTTGGTTGGGAGCTTTTTTAATTGACACTAGAAGATAACAGTCTTCACAACCAAGACATGAGGATCTTTAGAACGTAAAATGATGACCTGTTATATAAAGAACATCAAAACATAAAGTAAGATTTTAGGCTTTCTCTGGGGCACCCTGTATATTGCCTCAATTAACTCCATATGTGCTGAGGAGATTGTGTACCGAAGTACCGATATTGCTGCCTCACGAGATTCAGTCGCAAAAACTTTAAAGACATAGTTGTCTTCTCGTTCGATGACTGATGCAACGGAAAATTTGAAAAACGCTGTGCATCGATATCACTGCAGATAAATTATAATCATACGCTTTAAATGCCACTGTAACGTATCATTTTTAGATCAGCTTCATTTTTATCTTAAGAATATCAGAACTGCTAAAATGGATATGACATAATTCGGAAGACGACGCTAGTTGGAAACATATTATTCATATTTTCAGTTACTATCTAGCCTCAAATTTACGTTATTTTGAAAACAATAAGAATGAAGTACGTTCTTTCAATGTATTGCTACCATAGAAAGCTTGACTTAAAGTGGAAGGTTCAAAGAGTACGAGATACCGTGCTCGCCTGTATTCAGAAATTGAAATGACAGTGAAGATTTAGAAGGAGCAGATGATAGCAAAAATGAAACTGGCTTGCAAGAAAATCGAAGTCATCGGTGGACGTGAAAGTACACGGTATAGATGAAGTTTCTGTTGAGGAATGTAAATGATAGAAGGTGGTAACAGCTTTGACGCTGCTCACCACCCTGAATGTGCTTCTTTGATGTCAAGTCAAAATGGCACTCGTCTCAGAATGACACTTACTAATTGCCTCAAGGAATGCCTCGAATGAAAGTTAAGATAGTAGAATAAAGCTCAATTTTAGCAGCATAGTTGATTATAATGATGGAAGGAGAGCCAAATCTGCAATATATGCTATTAATTATTATATATTTTTTTTCTATATTCACCCAACATTTCGGCTGTCAGAGCCAGCTTCAGGGGAGCAAAGGTTTAGAAGATCTTAGTTCGTATGAATTTCAAATTTTCTAGAAAGTCCATGGCCTATTTGGCAACACAAGTAAGGATCATGACACTGCAAAGGCGCAGTGTTCCCATCGCAGCCGCCATCAGCTGTCACAGCTCAATTTCCAGATCAAGTCAGCTAGTCATGCACTCTCTAGCAAACCGCGAAGAATAGTGATCAGTCAGAGAAACATAGCCAGCTACAATGATGAGGAATAAGCCACAAATGCCGCCGGCGGGTACAATAGGAATCGCGCCCAAAAGATGTTATGAGTTTAAGAAAAATGAACTTATCACAGAAAAAGGAAGGATTTATAGTCTTCAGTTTCCTTTGAGTTAATGGTAGGCCGGCGCTTCTGTATTTTTCTTTGACTCTCAGTCTGAAATTTGCGTTGTCTCTGTCACCTGTGATGATTGAAACTGAAATGCGTTGTTCTGCGTTGCATGTTTGGAGATGTTTGAAAATTGACGAGGTATTTTGCGTCAAATGTTCTTTAATTCTGGTGTGAAGGGGTCGGATGGTGCTCCCAATGTACACGTTGCAATGTTGACATTTAACTTCATATACACCGTTCTTCCTAATATCACCTAATTCGGCATATCTCCACGAATTGTCTGAGGCTGCTGATTTTCCATATGAAAGCTTGGCGAAGACCGAAGTCTCTTATAGCCTTTCTGTTTTTATTCTCATTTTGAGGCCTTCCGTTCGGACAGTTTTATCTTAACCGAGTCCCATGACCATTTTGACAAGGAACCACTTGGTTGCGTCACTCGTCAATAAAGTCACTCATGGTCCGATAAGCTGAGTTTGGTTGGCTTAGGATATCAGGATTATTTCGAGGATGGCGGTGAGTACAATTTCTTCGTTTTGGCGCTCACCTCAATTGCATTCAGGCGAACTGAAATCAATAATAAGCAAAGGGTGGTGTCCCTGGTACAGAAAAAGTGGGCGCGCTCACCTTGTCAGATACAATCCTCATTACTCAGGCGGATCTCGACATTGGCGAGTGAATGGCATTCAATTATGATGGCCAGGAATTCAATGGACTCGTTAGTGACCTATCTGTTCACAGGCGCGTGACCATCGGCAGCGTGAAGGCTGCCAGCGTATGAACCACAGAGATAAATTACTTTGTCTGCGTTGTTTGGTCTAGAGATGACATTTTCTAATACTGATGGTCACGCTTAGAACTAGTCCCGAGGGGCAGAAAGATGCATTTTCCACTGAGCGTAATGCAAATTCAAGCCTGAATTCTGACGAACTAAATCATTGACACCGCATTGAACTTACAGTCAGTAAATTTGGATCGTGAGGAGTCGAACAATGTGTATAATATTTTCATTTGATGAATTGAGACATGAATTTGAAACATTGAGTCAACGATAGGTACGATTGACTTGGCAGACATTCAGCTGTTTTTTTCCGTAGTGCAACTTTCGTTACGCATTGCGCGCGCTTGGCCAATCACGTAAGCCAAAGGGACGACGACTATCTCCTCATGTTACTACCATCGCATGCAATGGCTGAGATAGAATCGCGTCACCTGTAGAGTAAAGCAACATACGAATCCATCTCTGTGGTAGGAATGTACGAAAGATCCATCAAAGGAGAACGTCCAGGACTATCTCATGTGAAACACTTCATGGTGCTTTGCTGTTCTCGTTCCTGGACTGTGGAAGCCGCTTCTTATTTCAATTCACTTAGAAAATAAAATGATAGGAGGAATCTAGCATTTTTCGATAATTGCAATACTTGGTCAAATGAATGAGACATATCCGTAATGTAATAGCAATAGTCATATCCTGGTTAACATAATGTTAGCAAGAGAAGATTTATTTGAATAAGCCCTGCATCATTGAATTATCAGTTGTAGGAGCTGGGGTAAATCAGATGGGCTGTTTTAACGTGAAAACATTTCATTTTCTCTCATCCGATGCATTTCACATGCCACCGGCATACATGATCACGTTATGAATTCTCTGATACAGAATGACACACATGACAATCGTTCATGAAAAGTCAGATGCACAAGTGATACACCTAGATATCTAGGACTAAGACCTCATCACAGAAATACGTTAAAAATAATACTACTTAATACAAGACAAGAGTAAAATGAAATTAATGTCTGAAAGAAAAGAGAGCAGATAACGAACGTTGAAAGCAGGAGTGGTCAAGCCTCAAAGAAATTCTGTCCAAACCGATCCAAAAGAAGATTTATCATAGGATGTTTCATTGCATTATGTAAGTTAAAGCTTACATTGTGATTACTTGAGCATTTCGCACCTTATGCGTATCGAAAGCGATGATAATCTACAGTCTGAATTTTTTTATGTTTTTTGAGTAGATTAATTTGCATGACTTGAGTACAGACATATCCAAATATGGAGCAATGAATATCTCAATAAACTTAACTTACTTCTGGAGATATTTATTTGCACGATACAAATTTTGTTTATCAAGTGTCCTCTCTGAATTTGCTGGGATGCTCTCTGTCCGACAATATGAAATGGAATCATCATGTTTCCCTTATTATTGTGAAGAAAGTCTCTAAAGGGATTTTTCTTATCTTGCATTTAAAGTGACCGGGCTGTGTAATGCTTTGATTATGAATCCATTCTCTATTTTTATTCGTCTGATTTTATTGTATGCTTTTGCAACTGAATGTAACAGGCCAGCTTACCTTACTAATGTTGAAAATTATTGATCATTCACAGAATGTTGTTTTACCTTCATGACCAAAGGTTAGCGATAACTTGTTTGAAAAGTTGTGTAGCCAAGTGTTGACAACGCCCCACATATCCTTTTGAGGCATTTTTCATTTCTAAAACTCAACTGCAAACACAATTCTTCTTTGTTTGTTTATGTTAGAGGAAATCCCTGAGACCCGATGTAGTCAAGAAAAACAAATTACAGTTCTCCATGGTGCCGGGGTTGAGGCCAGAATGAGACCTATGAGAACTCTAAGGTCAAGTCTGGTGCGCAAGCGTCCATGTCCTAAACAATTCGGTGTCGTCTACTCATTCAACTGTTCGGAGTGCGAATGGGTTTATGTGGGCCTGTAAAGAATCTCGATGTGGATCGTTCCTAGGTGGCCAAGCATGCCTTCGAGAGTGATCATCGCATAGACTTCTTCAATACAGCAGTGGTCAGCAAAGAGAGTGGTTGGGGAAGGAGACTGATCAAAGAGGCGATCTGGACCCGAAAACTTGGCGGAAACAACAGGGCCGATCATGACATAGGATCTGCGTGGGACTGCGTATTGTGTTAGCTTCTCTTCTATGATTATTTTTAGATTCTCTTTTTCCTTTTTCCATATTTTAACTTTCTACTACATACCGAGTTTTTATTACTGATTTCAATAAGTTATTTCTATCTTAAGAGGCTTAAGCGCAATCCATAGCTTTTTGTGTTTCATTACGGACAATCATTGATTCCATCTATGCATGCTTATTTGATGTCTGTTCAACCTGTTTGTGTACGAATTCACGTTTTATACCGTGTATTTCTCTGAAGATGACAAGCGGAGCGCACCGAAAGTGCTCAGTATAACTGAATTTGTTTTTCTTGCCTACATCGGGTCTCAGGGATTTCCTCTAACATAAACAAACAATACATCATGTCAATCCCTTATTTTCAACAATTCTTCTTTTTTGATATACCCAAAGACTTGAACCGAACGCTATAAAATTTCGTTTATCAGATAATGTAAATGGCGTTGCTCACGTTTTAAGTTCACGCTATTCATTATGTAATGCGTTCACCGCTATTGTGAAACAAAAATAAAGATCTATCCAGGTCACGTTTGGCCTTTTACAAGAGCTTTCAGTAATTAAATTCTAGTCCACATTTTCCGAAAATTTGCTTGGTTACTTTATTTATTTATTTATGTAAAGAATTTCACAAAAGTGTGGCGTTTTGTCGATGAAGGACTTCAAGGCCATATCACAAATAGAAAAATGTACAGCAAAGATTCGTACACTAGTTGCCAAACAGCAGGTCAACAGATATTTATGTAGTACTAGTAGATTACAAACACATTCCAAAAAGATTACAAGTATTTATTTATGAGATGGGATTTAAGCATGCGTTTGAAGCAAGAAAAGGACATGGGGGAGGTTAGAGAAGTGGGAAGAGAGTTCCACACGCTTGGGGAGGTGGAGGAGAAAAAACGACCGCCTAGGGTCGGGTGTCGAGTAAATGGGGTAAGAAGTTTAGCAGTGCTTGAAGAGCGAAGGCGCGAGCGACTGGGTAGAGAAGAAATATTAGTAAGTTTGGAAGAGAGGTATTCTGGGGCGGAGAGGTTAAGACACTGAAAAGTAAGAACAGCAATTTTATATTCAATTCTGCCTTTGATGGGGAGCCATCGGAGTTGCGACAACAGGGGTGAAATAGGGTCATAGCGAGAGGACATAAAAATAATTCGAGCGGCAGCATGTATTACACGCTGAAGACGATGAATAGAAGACGCAGGTAAGCTAGCGTGAATTGAAAGGCAATAGTCAAGCCGAGATAACACTAACGAAGTGACAAGAACTTTGGTGAGCAAGGGGTTAATAGAGGAGCGGATACTGCGAATGAGACGAAGGGAGGAACTTGTGGTGTCCATGGATATATAATAGATGAGACAACTCATGAAAAAGTTATAACAAGTGATTATTGTTCAAATTTCACTTGAAATTACACATCAGATGAATGAGTTTTATGAATTGAAGAATGTAAACGTTGCTAGCTAGTTACGCAGATTTACATATCTAGAAATGGTAGACAGCAACTTGGCATATGGGTGTTCATTGAATTCACGACTAACATTGTTTATCTGTTTTAGCGCTGACGTGTTAACCCTGATCAGATGTGGCGTGACGAACTCGGACTGATGGAGATGTTATTGTCATATATCGGGGAATTCAATGACTTCCATGGCTGGTGCAATTGGAGACCTGTTTTGGTGGATATTTTGACACTTCATGAAAAACATCGAAGGTAAAAACCGTATGCACTTTAGAAAGATTTGATTTTGAGTGTAATCTTCATGTCTTTCAGGTACAAACTTATCCATGGACATGGAGGAGCAAATGAAGGGATGAAAGATAAAGAGGTAGGTTTGATAGAAGAACTGGTGCGAGGTGAATGGAAGATGCAGCTGTGTATTTTTGTCAACTTGCAGGAGACGGATATCAACATGACGGCGGAATCGTGGACATTAAAATGTGATGAAGGTGAGATGACGGCAGTTATTCTATCTATGTCTGTGCTATTATGCAAATAGAAAAATTTTCCACCTTTAGAAAATTTTGAAATTTTTTGTTACTGATGTTTTTATGCCTTAAATCAATGTTTTACCGATTTCATAGTCGTTCGCAAAGACCGTGCAATACTCTAAGACCGAAAAAAACATTTCCTTTTGTCAAACTTTTGGAGAATTACACCTTTTCCATGTCTATTTCAGATCCTTTCAAATGAATTTCAGACATTTCCAGATGGATTTCAGATCTTCCCAAATGAACTTCAGATATATATTAGAAGCTCAACTTTAAAATCTGAAATTCAATTGGAGAAATCTGAAATCCATCTGGAAATGTCTTAAATTCATTTGAAAAGATCTGAAATCGATTTGGTAATATCTGAAATAGAAATGGAGAAGATGAGAGATCGTGCAGTTTAATTGTCCTCAAAAAAGATATCGGGTAATCTCTATAAATCACAAGATGGGAGTTATCATAGATATTCCTTGTAGGCCAATCATCACAGATGCAAATTTCTCATGAGTTCATACTGTCTTCATGTCTTCGACTGCCTTGGTCGCTCGTGTATAACTGCTGCGTCGACTGTGTGCTATTTAGTTTCACAAATTGTGCAACAAAAATTCAAATTTCAACACATGGAAATCGCTGCAATAAACGCTGTATAAGCGAACTTTCAAGATATAAGTAAACTCAAAAATAAAGTCATTTTTTTAGCCACAGATTTTTATCATTCGCAGAGCCTGTTGAGAGGCAATATTCACATTGCCCCATTAACGGCGTCTGTATGATAATTAGGAATAGATATACAACATATCACTTTGATTAAGGTGCTGGTAGCAAAGGAATGCTCCAAAATCCGCGGACGGTATATCGCTACGATCGTTTTAATTGAAATAATGATAAAATCAAAAATTCTCGACCAATTCTATTCGGTGTATAGTTGCATCGACTATGGCAGTAAGCGTACTAATCACATCACAAAAAATCAAAGTTTTTCAAAATTTTCCGGAAAATTTTTATCACTATATCTGTGTAAAGTCACCGTAACATCACAAGTAGTGGCAGCTTGATGTATTGTGATAACACTTTCAATTCGTAATCGTCTCGGTCGATTGCGGCCCTCGGATCATTTAAAAGATTGTTTGATATCCACTGTTACTGTTCATCAGCCTTTATTGAGTTCTTCACACCGTAGCTTCACACACAGCTTAGTTTTGCAAAGAATGCCTATCAGCTGACAGCAATAAGCAAGCACTGCACTCTATCGATTTTCTCCACGAGGCGGTGTGAGACCGTTTCGCTAAGAACAATATGACACATTTTCCTTGTTGTTAGCAACTGGCTTCAGAATATGATAACTTTGACTTCACATGTTTTGAAGAAATCATTGATTTGATCACTGATGACTTTTCAAATCGATTCACTGATTTCACTGATTCACTGGCCCCATGACTATCAGTATCGAAAATCAATCGGATATTTATCAGATGGAGCTTTGTGATCTGCAAAACGATACCTTTCTCCGCAGTAAGCAGTATCTTACTTGTGCTGAATTTTGGAGCTTAGTTCCAGAAACGCGATTTCCAAAACTGAGAAAATTCGCTTTGCGACTCTGCTCTATGTTCGGCAGTACGTACACCCGCGAGACAACATTCTCTGCAATGAAAAAATAAAATCTAAGGAGAGGAATCGTCTCAGAGACAAAGCACTCTGTTCTCTGCTTCGTTTAGCCACAACTAACATCGATATTGACATTGTCAAGTTGTCAAAAGATACCTTACCTCAGACCTCTCACTGATATGTCTACGTAAGCCCTAAGTCTATCTATGCTTCTTAAATCTAGCATTTATTTCACTTCACTGTATGTTTATTGTACGAATCTAAATATCTTATGTTCCTCTTAATTCATCAATATTAGACGCGATTTTAAAAGTGCCAGTTAAAATTTTAATCAGTAAATATTTGTTTTATGTTAACGCGGCCCGCCTCATCATTATGGAAAATGTTGCGGCCCTCGGAGTCAAGGAGGTTTGACCACATTGCTTTAGATAATGATGCAAACAAAGCACACGTTTGCAATGGCATAAATACAGGGTGCGGCAGAAAAACCAAGTGTTTTTAATTACGCTATATTTCAGTACATATTGGAACAAAATAGAAATAACTTATGTATACATGTTCTTTGGATCATCCATATTCAACCACATTCTCACATACATTGCGGATTAGATGCATGATAAAAGCACATGCACATCATAGGAAATGACCTGAAGACATTCCATGCCAAAAATTATCACTCTCGGTGACGTCATCGACAGCAGTGGAGGATGTACTGGAGCGGTAACCGCACGTGTTAGATGCGCTTGGAAGAGCTTCCAGTCCTCTCGAGTAAGGGCATCTCTTTGAAGCACAGAGGACACGTCTTCAAGGCCTGTATAAGGAGTATTTTGACGTATGCCTCAGAGACCTGGCCTATGAGGGCAGAAGACCTAGCCCGACTTGTCAAAAATGAGAACTGCATGATCCGATGGATATGCCCTGCCAGACTCCGCGAGCGCTGTTCTACCCAAGAACTCAAGAACAAACTGGGACTACATAAACTAGAGCTCGCATTAAGACAAAACCGATTAAGATGGTTCGGACATCTCCAGTGAATGTCTGCGTCGAAATGGCCCCGAAAAGTCCTCACCCATGAGATCCCGGGGAGAAACAACAGAGGAGGACAGAAGAAGAAGTGGTGGCACAACACACAGAAGGACCTGGCTTCCCTGCGCCTCGACCCTGCCGTAGCCCAGAACCGAGCAGAGTGGAGGAGACGAATCCACCCAAAATGTCGAACCTCCCAAATCGTCGGACCCTCAACCCTGGGGAAGCAGATACGTTAAACGAGGAGTAAGAGTAAGAGAGAGTAAGTTGTCTGACAAGAAGAGGAACTCACTAGAAGTCGGCAGACGTGTAGATTCGTAGTAGGCTTAGGGTGTACATCATTCTGTGAAAGTCTCACTTTCGGCCTCGTTCCCTGCAGAAACTCGTTCTGGCTGCCGAACTATGCATGTGCACCTAATTTACATTGCGAACAGCAGATCAGCGACTGCACTGTCCAACCAAAGTGACCCATTGAACGAAAATAGAAAAACCTGAGGCTTTCCTGAGGCGTTGACATGATGGGCGATAAAGTACAGGTTTCTGTGACAAGATCTGGTATGTTAAATAGAGCAAATTAACCAATCAGATGACACTGTCATTGCCTCAACCTGCAAAGAAATATACTTCGGTCTATTCGCTGAACTGCCACTGCAGCACTGACGCCAAACTGTGTTGGAAGAAATTACCATAAATGTCAAAACGAGGTCATTTTCGTCATCTGCTGCACAGCACATGAACTGCCAGTTTAAAGTAGGCCTTATTGTTTAATTTAAGGTTTCAGTATCTTGATAGGCTTGCTTACTTGTACAACAAATAAGGACCAGTCTATATTTTGGATTCTTTTAAAACTCATTCTTCTTTATTCTTAGTGAGGCTCATTTTCTTTAAATTTTTTGCCACTTCATACATGAGATGAATGTCTTCTCTTATGTAGCCAACAATTTGAATGATATTTCCTTCATCAATCAAGAGCAAGCGTCAGTAAGATTGGATGACGATTCGAAGCGTGTGTTGCGGCCGAGTAACTTCAAAACTGAATGCGAGAATGACGATCGAGTATCTCTGATGAATTCAAGAGGAAAATGGAGGACATTACGCTCGCACGAAATTATAGAGAGGTAAGTGTCACGTGTAGTCTTGTAAAGTATCATCATTGCAATCGATAAATGACAAGTAATGATTGATAACTTGTACTTGATCGATGAAAGTTTTCACAATGCTTTTTGATTTGTTTTTGCTTTATTAATTAGCAAATAATGAACCTTAAACACAAGTATTCTTCAAGCACAGCTCAACGGCGCAGGTCTAGATAACCAGTTCGTAATTATAATTAAGCGGCATTACAATGAAGGCCTACATATATTTTGCGCGTCTACTAATGAAACATCATTGCATAGGAAAACTTTCTAAATGAAGTGCCATAAGAGTTGTACATTTTTTATAATTTTTTTACTGAATTTTTAAAGTTTTTTTCCACGAAATGCAATATATTGAATCATAAAAAGACATCAATAAAGACAAAGCTAAATTAAAATAAATTCAAGTTCACGCAAGTCAGTGCTCTCGGGAAAACACGATATAATGCTCATTGCATTTCCTCTTTGGACTGCCATACCAAGCCGTTGCCGGAGAAATGAAGTGGCTCGCAGCTTGCCAGTAGCGTCCGTTATCCTCCGTCCAACGGTTCTCATAAATAGCTGGGCATCAAAACCCCAAGCACCGAGGGTCTCTGCGGCGATGGGACAAAAGGTGTATGAATGTTGTAGATCCCCGTACTTCAGACGCTTCTTCTCTTCTGAGTTGTACATGGACTGGACTTCTGTAGCTATAGTATAGCATAGAGGTGGTACAAATTCGTGAAAAAGGGGGTCGGTACATTGGAAGATGTAGTCGTAATTCAAGTAGTGTGGAGGACAAATAGAAATTAATCGTTTAACAAAACAACTACTTGAGAAAAGCCAATTCAGTAGATGTGAATGAGACAGTGTGACGTTATTTGTTGAAAATGGGCAAATTTTTTGGAGCAAGTTCCTGGCTGGCTCAATGATTGAGCAAACGTAATAAACAAAGACGCAAGGAAGTTATATTCTTAAATTCCACAAAACCTTGACAGGAATAATTCTATCAACCAAATGATGACAGTAGAGCTGTAGCGTCATAGAGACCAAACCGAATTTTCACTACAAAATTGAAAATCTCCGATAAACGTCCTTCGACGATCATGGATGGATGGTTTTTCTTTAAATTTTAGTCGCATACTCAATGCTCGCTTGGGACAGGAATCAAGATATTTTTCAGTCGACAATAAAACGTAAAGAAGTCAGAAAAGCTCACAATCTTCGCTATTATGAAAAATTGAATAATTCAGCACCTGCTTCCATTCCAAATCATGAAACTTTTGGCCTTGATTTCACAAAACGGAATCTTCATATACATGTAAATTATCATATGAAGCAACCTCAAGTACTGAGATAACGGTGCAAAACGGACTTGATCAGACTATCCTCAATAATCGAAATGTCTGCCAGTTTGCGAATAAAAGGGATTGTGCCAACCATTCTTTATCGATTAGAAGCTAACATTATTTTTGAACATAAACTGTTTTGTCACCAAGCATCACTCTCTCAGAGTAATGCCTTTCAAAACTAGAGTATCTCAGTAATTGGAATTGCAATTGGAGTAAATGTCTTTTCTGTACGTACGAGAGCATGCAACTGTTGAAGGGATATCGTTTCCATACGAACGCATATATTACATTACCAACAAGGCAAGAATAAACATCATCTCTAGACAGTCGTGAATCTCTGTGATTACTCGATGACTACATATTCGTTTATGTATTTCATTCTGTCATGTTTTAGGGATTTCCACGACGATAATCCTGTAAAAGAAGAAGTAAATGACAGAAAGATTAACGAAGATCGGTACTTCGAAAGCATTAAAGAGGAGCAGCAGATAATCGATTTAGGTGAGTAAATGACAATTGAACATCGCTCTCCTTCCGTTTATCAGAAATATCCTGTTTGTTTTCTAGAGGAATATGCGGCCTCAGAACTACCAGGAATATCTTCTGATGAACTTGAAGCCAGTACAAGCCTTCTCTGTCAAGGAAAAGTGACATTGGCAAACACAGCTGACAAGCAGAATAATGAATGTAAAGACATAGTGGTGCATCCCATCCGGAGTGATGGTGTACATGATGACGAAGAGATCGGTAAGTAAATATACTTCACACTGTCAATTCATATTATAATGTAATTCATTAGCAAGCGTGGTGTGCCCTATGATCGCAACTGCAATTACTTGATGAATTTCAAATGATGATGCTCATCTCCAGCATCCGCTCTATATTTCAATGACATCCTAAGAAGGGTAAAGCTTTGACATGTTTACATGTTATGACTGCAATGACAATACTGACTTATAATAACAATAGGTCTTTTTTGCCAATACAACAAGCGGTATATGACATAGTTCTGCACAGACTTACAAAAAAGAAAGAAAAATGGACACAATTATGTATAAGAGGAAAATTTAACAAAAAATTTCGCATACAATTTAACTTGACGTCGATGGGCAAGCAGCTTTCTTGTATGCCTCACATTTCGAACATCATTTCTGACAACAAAAAATCAGCTAGAGGATGAGCATCCGCATTATCAGCGATCTTCCTGACTAGACGGACTCACCTTCCGTCGAGCATTTCTTTCAGTGACGGTTTGTTATGAGCTCTGCTTGTCACTCAGCTTGCTGTCACAAATAACTGTCCAACAGAACCCAATCTGTGCAACTACTAGGCCAACATGCGCAGTCCAAATCACCACTGCTGCCGTTGTTTTTCAACCTCTTTACAAAAGACATTATTTGACACAATTTCCCGTACAGAAAGGCAAATTCATCACTCAACGACAGATTTTCAGAAAAATGGACACCAAAGATTTTCAAGGAGGGTACATCTTGTACAAGAGCATCATTAATGAAAATAGGATCAAAATTAGCGTCGCAGCGGCTGACACATAGACACTTAGTTTTTGCTTCATTAATTTTTAGATGCTTAGTGAGAGTCCAAGAGGAGAATTTGTCAACATCAGCTTGGAACTCAGCAGGGTCACTCATATTATCAGCAAGGTGAATCAGGGTCAAGCCATCGGTATACGCAACAATCTCTGTGTTCTCGAATTTAGAGAGGTCGTTAATCAGAAGTACGAAAAGCAAAGGGCCTAAAATCGATACTTGAGGGACACCGCTACTAACATTTTTTTCCAGGTAGTACTGATGTTATTGATGTAGACTCGTTGGAACCGGTCAGAAAGGAAACTTTGGATCATGGACACCGCATGAGGATCGGCATTGAATTCGTTAGCGATGGTATTCAGACGTGAGAGATGGCTAACAGAATCAAAAGCTTTCTTTAGATCAATGGCCAAGATCCTACACGAATTGGTCGAGGAAATGCTAATGTGGTGGACCATCGTTAAGCGGATAGCTAATAAGGCATTCGTACCACCAGGGAAGCCATGAGGCAAGTACGCAAACTGTCTCGAATGAAACGATTTATTGAGAAATGGAAGCAAGACGATATCCCTAACAAGCTTCTCCAAAACCTTGCTTAAAAGGGGGAGGATTGAAATTGGTCGATGTTCACCATTTCCCTTCGGAAGAGGTAGAATGTTGGCAACCTTCCAACAGGTTGGGAATGTTGCAGATCGGAGGCACATGATGAAAATAGACGGTCAGCGGAGCGGCCAATATGTCAACAAAGAGTTTGAAGAAGAATCCTGGTACTCCATCCGGACCTATTGAGTTTGATTTGCAACTGTTGATTAAATCGGTAACTCGCTTTTCAGTAACGTTCGGAACAGATGGACTACTTGCTGATGATGGACGTGAATCACGGAAATCAGAAGCATCATCATGAGAGAAGAAAGAATGGAAAACGTCATTGATGTCATTGGGCATGAGCTCATCAATCATGAATGCAATGGAATAGTGAGCGAAAGATAATTCCATTTGAACTTAATGTAACAATGTTGTTTGCCTTGTTCCAAACTATATGCAGGCTTGACATCTGAAGTTTGATGTGAGTCAGTGGCGACTCATGCATGTAGTTCACAACTGATTCTTACGCAATTGCACCACCGTATTTCCTCTAATAAGCCCTGTGGCGTTTATTCACAATCGCCTGCTTCCAAGTGCGTTATTGATTAGAGGGCGGCGTTTGTTATAGTGAAGGCGTACTTATGGGATTTTTTTCAACAATAATTGCAGGCCTGTGACTACGGAAAATATGTGAAAGCTATCTAGCATTCTTCGTACTGTATTGCCAATTTTTTCTTTACCGACAAGGCCTGGTGGATTTGACGGTGATTGAACACAATGTCGGACTAATGTCATGGAATAAACAGTACAGTACTTGTATCTGCTGTTTTTTCCATTGTCATGTGACCATATTTTTTCATTATATTTTGTGACTTCTAACAGTCACATCATTAAGCATTCCAGTGATGTTTGATAACTTTATCCTTGCTGTTTTAGCTCAATCCGCAGTAGACCCAGTCAATGCTCTCTGATTTTCTTGATATCAATGTTGCGGCATTTGTTAAAAAGTTGACATCCTGGCTGCAGCGCTTACTAGAGGGCGGCGTTTCTAACAGCAAATGCGGTATTTGAATTTTGATAATTATTCAAGACTTTTCCTTTCTTTCGCCCACTTAGATAATTCTTATGGGGAAGCATCAATTCATCTCTTCTTCGTTACGGAAGAAATTTGTTTCCTCGGCTAGTTTATAAATAAAAAACCGCATTCATATTGGTGTTCAACAAACGTTTGTAGCTTTAATAGAACGACATGCTTCGCAAGTTCTCCGTCAGGTTATACACGAGACTGACAAGCTAAGTGTGAAATACAGAAGATGGCAGGCAGTTCACATAGATATCGATGACGCAACATTCAAGCTAAATTATATAAAATAGATGAAAGATACTATTTACAAAGAAAAGTTAGTAGATACGTTTTCATTAATTACAGCACAAAGAAACGAAGTGTCACCACGGAAGAAGTAAGCACGGAACACGTTCTTTTTGCACACAGAGATCTGGAGTATCACGTGTAATGCACAATGCTTCTAAAATTCGCAGTACGCGTTCATTGTCAGATTTAAATGCAATTTTGAAGCGTGATCGTACCTAAGAAGCGGATATGTCACAAACTTGTAGATGGCGGGTCACGGCACTGTTGGATATTCTAGTGGAACGTGGAGGACACTTAGTAACTGAGGACAAACAGTTTGGAACATATTACCGAATGCGCTGTAATGAATGAAGACGTGTCTACTAACTTTTCTTTGTAAGTAGTTCGTTATAATCTTTCACTTCGTTTTTATGTAATTCTTATGTTGAATGTTGCGTCATCGATATCTATGTGAACTGCCATCTTCTGTATTGCACACTTAGCTTGTCAGTCCTGTGTCTAACCTGACTGAGAGCGGGCGAAACATGTCGTTCCATTAAAGTTACGAAACGTTTGTTGAACATCAATATGAAAGCGGCTTTGTTTTTTATTTATAAAGTCTTCTTCTCTTTTGAATTTGAATTTGAATTTTAAAATACAATGACACCAATGTCAATATAGATCAATGCCCCATTAAGTTGAATTATTATTATAGCTCTTTTTCGTATTCTTAAATGATTGCTTAAAATCCTTCAATGCTCATGCGGAAAGCATGGTAACTGCTTCTGTCGAACATGTTTTATTTGAAAGGCACGATAGCTCTTGATTTGAATGCATTTGCGGTTAGTTATACAGTAGAACCCACTTATAACGTACTTCAAGGGACCTAAAAAATTGGTACGTTATAACCGAGGTATGTTGTATCCGAGGTGTGCAAGAACAAGCTGTATAAGAGGTATTGAAGCCTACTTCTGCACCAAATTAAGTTGTTAATTGCAATAGTAAGGTCCTATCCATCATGACCAGCTAATTCTCACTATGCATCACCATAAATACATGTACATGTAATGTACATTTATTTGTTTGCCCTGTCCCTACATGTATGATCATGCCTACGCGAGAAAACAGTATAATGTCTTAGAAATTCTCTATTGTGTAAGAAAAAATATGCAATATTCTGAACATAAATCTAAAAATCTGAATGACTAAAAAACAATGTAAACAGCGCAGTGACGCGTTAAGAAGACACCATCACAGACAATGTCTTAATTCCAGTTCACTTCTATCGATTGCTCATTAGACGGATTCGACACTCAAAAGTTGTCCTCCTCCGAGCCAATGACAAGAGCTGTTGCTGCCATCATCAAACGCAGCAAGTTATTGCAGAATCGTGTCAGCTTCGTTTCGATTCAGAATACTTAAGTACTTTCATCCCTAAGTACGTTGTAAAAAATCAAAATTTGCTCTGTGGACCCTTAAAAAGAGTTCGCTATATCCGAGTAGAACGTTATTTCCAAGTACGTTATAACCGAGGCATTTTATATAGACATAATAGGAATTTTTGTCCGTGCCTGCAAGAGGAGTACGTTATATCCGAGAGTTCGTTATAACCGAGTCCGTTATAAGTGGGTTCTACTATAGTTTACAAAATTCTTGATATGAGCCATGAAATCAAGGGTAAAACGTTTGATAACCATTACAGGCTTCTGCAATCATGCATCTGGGAAGATTTTATGATAGGACTGACAACATGATTCGATTATGTGCTAATTATAATCACCAGCCTATAAGCGGACTCATGTAGGCCGTCTCACAGCTTTATAACTTATCACCGGTAAGTTAAGAGAGTATCTGACGTAATTCTGGTATATTCTATTGGTCGATGGTCTTCGGTGTCCAATGACTTCTTTACGGTCGATGGTCTAATGGCCTGGTTTATAGCGTACGTCTTACTATTCTCATGCAAGATGACGGTATAATTCAGGTGGCGACTGATACGAGTGCTCTTCACTACAACATCAGTAATTTGTCAGGTAAGTTCGAACCTTATGACATTTTATGCCAAAATCCATGAGAACTCCATAGATCTAGACATTATAGGTCTACATGTTTATGCTATGTAGCAGTGTGATACAATGCGTTTTATTTTCTCTTAAGAAAATGCAGATGCTCCTATATTTTACGTTTGAACTTTTTAATCAAAGCTATAGATTGTAAAGTGTGATGCCTCCAGAGTGATTATGGATATACTACTATACGCCGTGCGGCAGAATAATATATTTTCACTCTCGTATACTCGAACTTGTATTCCCCAACCGTTGCTGTAAAACAATTTATTGGTTTATTTGACTAGAGGCACGAAGTCTACGAATTTGTGGTATTCATCTTCCTTAATCTAAGTGCCCTGGAAACGTTACGAAAGGAATCTTCGAAGCGTCTGGAAAAGTTTGCGCATAGAGCATGAATTTGTTTTGTGTTGCTGTGGAGTCAGGGTTTTCATATTTTATATTCTGGTGCGTCGTGCACGACAGGAATATAGATTACACACACATAGCTTCTCAGTAGATCAGACGGCTATTCTGATGAACAAATCATTAGCATTTGTAGTTCGAAAATGAGATTTTCCGGTAATGCCTCCAAATATAGTAAAGAGACCAAATTCCTCGAAATTATTTATGTATGACATTTCGATTGTCGTCCTTTGTCAAGACACAGAAAAATTCACTAAAGTATGGAAATGCGCACACGAACAAAATATGCTTATATGCACTTTAATATACACAGTTGACAAATCGATGAGAAATCAGTCATTTCGATCTTCCTGTTAAGTTAAAGTTCAAAAGATCTGATTTGTCGAGATTCGGTCAATGTAGTATCAACAAGATCTCTCTACATTTGTCAATAATTTGTTTACCAAAATAATCAATGGAACTTCCTTGACGTTTCTGCAACAAGTGATCAGAAAGGATTTTTTTCCTACGTTAATGCTGTTACGTTGTTTGCCGATGTAAAGTTCTGCACATATTTTGCAGGCAAACTTATAGATGATAAAACGGTCACTACATTTATAGTCGTCATTCAGCAAGTTACAGAGCTGGCAGTTTTCATGCTTCATATTTTCGACTTTATTATTAAGGGTGCTGGAGATGGATTTATTTGGTTTTCTGATTAGGCTAGCTTTTATATCATATTTGTTCACAAGCATGTGAATCTGCTTGTTTTTCCTATCCTTTATAAAATCTAGTGTTAAATTAGTTTTGTACATAGTATATGAGTATTTTCTTATTCTTGGTATTTTTGTGTACGAAAAAACATTGGTCACTGAAGCCGTTACTACGACAATTATTTTTAAAGTCTCAATAGCAATTTTACTTTTTCCGGATCTCGACATCTTTTTTGCACATAATTCATGCTATCTGCGATATAATTTCGTTTTGCATGATTAGGCAAGTGACTTCATCCGGTAATACACTTTGACAATCAAGCTAACCTGAAACCTTTCCCATTCAAGTATACAGATGATCTCTTATGCAAGGATAAGCGTGTTAATTATCTTTCAGAGCGTTCATATATGAATGAAGCTGATATCAGTTTTCCAAATGGAAGTTAGCTATTACTCGATAAAGGTTATAATTACAGAATCCCGCGCGATCTTAGTAACGTTATGTCTAATACTGTCAGATCTCTTGATAATGTTGCTTTTCTTGTTAGATGGAATGACGCTATAGATTCCGACAACAATAAGCAAGATCTAAAAATTCCTTTTTCATAAATATTCGGTCAAATTGCCACCAAAATATGATGCTGAAAAAGAAGCAGAAGTATCGTTTTTTTAAGCATGAGGTTCTTCAAGTCATGCAAAGTAGTATTGATAAAAATAGACCAAATAGACTAGCAGTGTGATCTATAAGCTTTGCATTTCAAAATTGCTTAAATATCGGAGGACCACAATGAAACTTAATTAAGAAGCAATGTTTGAACAGTTTTTGCGTAGCAGCTAAATATGATGGTGCAACCATGGTGACCTTACACTGCTCAACCAAGCATCTTATTCGCCTCAATTGAGATAAGCATTTTATTTTTCAGATATCGAGCAGAAAGCGCATTCCACCAACACCAACCTTTATGCGAAATGTAGGCCCTATCCGTTGCAGAACCAACATTCAATCTGGTGTTCACGGTGCCTTTGTAGTGATGGAGCATTTCATGTGCTCGAACTATCCATGCAGGCCTACTTGAGATTTTGTACATATTCTTCACAATATAATTTACTTGATCTTCATCAAATAGTTTTGTTCACATATTGACAACTGGGATAATGTAATCTCAGCATATTGAAGTAAAGAATATAGATCGTCCTAAAAGTTTGCATTAGTATCTAGCAAATTTTAGCGCCAAGAACCCCGCGACATGCTTACTTACCGAATTATGGAGGAACTACTATATCCTTGAGGATACTGTTTCTTTCCACTGTCTAGAGGTGTGTATGTGAGACGTGACCTGTTCACACTGCGGATGTTAGAATGATCATACAGACCTTCTAATTCCGATGTCAAGGAAGACTACTCAAGAGATTGTCAGCCGATTCCGATGTCTTAATGGGCGAGCTAGAAAATGCTGCGGAGGGAATGGGCGTCGTTGGATGCAATCTGTAAGAATAGGTTGTCACATAGCTTGTCACCGGCGGTCCTTAGGGTATCGTTCTTGGCGTCCACCGACATTCCGGCAATCCAAAGCGCCCTCCGCTCAGCTTTTTCGAGCTGGGAAAACATTCTCTCAGGCAAGTTGCAAAAGGCATACAGCAAAATGCTGCAGATGCAGGAAACGTAGACGTTGAATATGCACTCCTTCGGACATCCTGATGTTCGTAAGTTGCGAATTATAAACATTTTGCGCGAGGCTGATTTTATGACTTTGGTCACATGACAGTCCCAACGAAAATCACTGCTAAGGATAATGTGTTTAAGTCTGAAGACATCTTTCTAATCTATGCCCAGGCGAACTGGCACTCTGCAATCTCTATGATTATCAGCCGTACGGCTAAGCCAGGAAAAAAGGCGCCTGTTGTGCAGTACTTAAGCTTATTCAGCCATTCTAGACATTTTAAGCTAGTTTGGGTCATTTCTATGCCTACTGACGAGCCTTGCTGGCGAAATCCAGAGGTTAGTGCATGCTATTAATAGCTATCATCTGCTCCTGTATTTTGTGTGATAGATTGATTGATGATTTGATTTCTTGAAATACCAGCTACGACGATATTGCAGAACACTGAATACTATCCGTCTACTTTCTTGTTTTTTCAGCTGGCGCTCAAGTACATCGTGAACAGTCAGCATTAACATCGGCAAGAGGAAGCGATGACGAACTGATGGAATGTCAAGTTTCGGATGATGTAAAGAAAGTCAAGGAATTCGAGCTTTGCAAATTTCAGCCGGGTTTGGCTGGTGAACGTAGTATGTCAGGTTCTTATGTTATTACATCAGGGAGTTCTGATCATTCTATTAATAAGTCATCTGAAACTTCTGTGGGTGCCCATCCTGTTGACAGCTCGCTTTTTTGCAACATTTGCTCCAAATCATTCGCTCAGAAAAGCTATTTGTCATCTCACATGCGAATACACTCCGGTGACCGCCCGTTTTCTTGCAATATTTGCTCTAAAGCATTCACACAGAAAAGCCATTTGTCAGTTCACTTGCGATTGCATTCTGGTGACCGGAAGTTCTCTTGCAGTATTTGCTCCAAGTCATTCACGCAGAAATGCTCATTATCACTTCACATGCGAATACATTCTGGTTACCGCCCGTTTTCGTGTAGTATTTGCTCCAAATCGTTCATTCAGAGAAGTCATTTGTCGACTCATATCCTTATGCATTCTGGTGAGCGCCCATTTGGTTGTAGCTTTTGCTCCAAATCATTTACTCAAAAAGGTCATTTGACTGTTCACATGCAAAAGCATTCTGATTCTGCTTCCAAAGTTAGAAAGATTTAGTTTGGCAATTCCACTCATCAATCTATACATGAATAATTGAAGGTCCCATGAGCTTGAAATGAAGCACGTCAATACTACGATTTTCTATTTTCATTTTTACTTCGAAAGCATTGCTCACTCAATCGACTTCTTTTGAAATTTCTTCTAAAGAAGCGCCTAAGCATGTTTAAGATAGGAAAAATTGACTTTTCCAATGGTCCATCTAGGGTCGAAAATTTATCTCGTATCTTTTTATAAACATGCGTGCATCATGGCATAACATCCCAGTTTCCAAGGAAAATGAAATCCAGATTTTAGCAGACCGTCCTGAATTTTGATTTGTAGGATATGTAGTGACGTAACGCTGAAAGTATTTTTTGCCTTTTGCACAAGCATTAATGTTTTGAAGTTTTTATGTTTACCATATTGTCATTAACAAAGGTATACTCAAGCACTGCCATCGAAGCAACTTCTAGCAGTTTTAAAATCAGCGATGTTGCGACGTCACAGCTTCAATATACCTTATTCAATGAATGCAATTATTGCTAGTATGCAATTAAATATCGAAGCCTAAGGATGACACACTAGCTATAATGGCACTGGTCTGGACTCAGACAGCGGGGCTAGCTCAGAACTTAGCTGTCTTTGTCTAGAGATGACATGTGGTATACTGTATAATCTAGAAGTTTCGCACCTGAGATATGTCACATGTGTGAACGTTGATGAAAATGAGCCGTTAACAAAGCGTGTAGACAACATGAAAGAAAAATATAAAAAGTGAACAGGCGACCACACAGTTATGACTCTCGTTCCCCCTTTTTGCATGATCGATCATTATAATCCATTGTAAGCGATCCTAAGCTGAGTGATGAGAGTGAATCTAAAAGAGTCTACAGGCGATTTTGTGATTACTTCTTCAAAAATATTGTTGATTTTTCAAAAATGATGATATTTTTGAACGAGTTTTCTTTTTTGAACGTTGAAGATGCCAAGCTGATATTTTCAAAAATTCACATTGATCTTGATATTTTCTGCTTGCAATGTTTGCTGGTTCATCAAATACAATTTCGCCTCTTTTATTATATACATGTATTTCATGTCCAAAATGAATATTGCACAATATAAGTTTATCTACGATTCTCAGGTACCATTATAAAAAGTAAGTGAGAGAAATTCGACCGATTGATCAGATTCGTACACTTGTCCGGTAAAGGTGCTCATCGAGTGCTGCTCCGCAAATGGATTTGCTAAAAACTTCCCTCATTAGTACTGTCGCATTCACAGATGACTTTGATTTGAAATCGGCTTGTTACCGTTACAGGCAACTGCTAAAGGCATTCCATGTCCTCTCTATGATAAGATATCAAAGATGGATGACAATCCAACCTCTATGACTGTCCTTTTCCACCTTCACAGTTAGCAGACAGCTGAAAACAAGGCGACTGAAAATGAAATTATGCCAACTATTTGAATGAACTTGGCATGAATATTTTGAAGTTAATTATCTCTCCCTCGTACTATTTACACTGTGCAGCACGATTTGCTGACCAGTTATCATGATATTCTTGTATGCTTGTACTAGGGCAGCAAAGATCAGATTTTCTCTTCCAAATTCTTGCTTACAGATAAAATAATTTCACAATTGATTTTTTGAATTTCAATATGGAATGAGACAGGTCTAGTAAATAATGTTTCTGTAACAATCGAAATACTAGACTAGCTCTTCCTAGTATCTCATGATGCACAGACTTCGCAAAGAATGTTCCATTCAAATTGCATGAAATGATGTCAATTTGTATAGCGATGTTACCTCATGACATTTTTTGTAGTAATGTAGTAAAGCGTTTTGTAGTAATTTGTAGGAAATTTGAACGCAACACATCAAATCATCGTACAAGGATACTATAAAAGAAGCTGTGGGTGGAGTGTTATAGTTCAAAAGAAAGTTGCTAAAATTTCTCGATTTTGCACCAGCTCGTACTGTTTAGATACAAAGTCTCCAACAATGATATTCAACAATAATAACAATCTCATCAAACAAGAATTTATCTTTGAAAAGTCATAATGAGATCATTCATTGTAATGTAGATATAAATAGGTTTTTTTATAAATGGAAGGACTGTACGCTGGGCAGTTCATTTCAAATCAGAATTGTTCTCAGCGTGCTATGCTTTATTTCATGAATTTTCGTCCGCCAGAACGATGGACATCATCAGAAGTAAACAATTTCGATATGCTATCTACATTCAAGAGAATCGAATGAAGACAATTCAGCGTTAATTAGAAAGTTAGATAAGAACAATAAAATCATCGGAGCGTGAAACAACACCGCTCCGCGTACAATCTTTGTCAGCCTGAGAAATCTGCCATTGCTGAACACGCAATCGATCAAGGTCATTGCATTGATTGGGGAAATCCGGAGATTCTTGTTCAACAAAAGCGGTACAGAGAGCGTCTATTTTTAGAATCAGTGCACATCGGAAACAATGACTGTGTCAATAAAACAGAGCCGATTCCTTCCTGCTATCGAGGTCTGCTTCAGCAGTGAACGATGATTTTATTGTTCTTATCTAACTTTCTAATTAACGCTGAATTGTCTTCATTCGATTCTCTTAAATGTAGATAGCATATCGAAATTGTTTACCTCCGATGATGTCCATCGTTCTGGCAGACAAAAATTCAGGAAATAAAGCATAGCACGCTGAGAACACTTCTGATTTGAAATAAATAGGTTTGCACTAAATAACATGATTTATCAACAATGATGATAACATTGATGATGATTAATGATAACCTGTACTGCTACTGGTTATGTATTTCAGTGTGAGCTGCGCAATGTAAAAAATCTATATCTTAATCATATCTTTCCGTTGCAAGTCTGTTTTGAACTTTTCACATGTCATATTTTATTCTACTAATCTTTACATCTGGGCCTGAAGATTACTACTGCCTTAAATTGACTTATGTATGTTCGTCGAAGCATAATGTGCAATTTCATGTAGCTTACATTATCATTGCCAACAACTTAGAAGCTGAGATCTCAAAACCTGAATCTTTCCAAATTTTAATTTATCAATACAGATGCTAGTCAGGATATCCTCTTGTTGCATTCTAATAAGCAGCCATATTGTAGTGTATGTTGCGAGAAATTCATTAAAAAGTTTGTTGGTGGCAAGTAGAAATTCATCCAGATTATCAAGATCAAGTGTTTTACTGTAGTATGCTACTTCCTCGAATGCATATGTAGAATCGTTGACGGTAGCATGACCATTTAACCATCATCGACACATGCTGTCTTCTATCATAATTAGATGCAATTATCAAACAGCAAGAAATACTCTTTTGATCTCATTTTGATGCTGATTAGCAAATTTTTATATGATATATGAAGCCTGTGAAGGATATACCAGTGATTGAAGCCATCATTCAATACCCGGCAATTTCGGCTGTTGTTTTATCGAGTGCTTTGTAGTTTTAGAGATTCATTCCAATCAGTGACACAGAAAGTTTCTTGGTTTTGAAGAAATGCGCTGAGCTGGTTGTTTCACTGGTATATTCTAATGTCGATATACTCAGGTCAAAAGATGCCAATAAGAACGACTTAGGTGTCGATGTGCATGGAATTTTCTAGTCATTGAGGACGTGTATTATATATGTTAAAATATATTCCTTTAAAACTACTTGATATATTTTCTCTGTTTTCTAAATGTACAAGCTTTACGTTTAGCATGACAATTCAGCTTTTGAAAATATTTTTGATGACCGTGTAATTGACTATTTTGATTGATTACATGAAACAGCACATTATGGTCGCAGGTCGGCCAAAGAGATCGAGGACCAAAGAACAGTGACTTGGCTAGAAGAACGGGAAAGCAGGAGGAGAATAATGGGGGACATTGTAGTTTGCTCCTAAAACAAGAAAGCGAGGAGACGTGGATCTGTAATACTGTTGAGAAGGAGGGCGTGGTCGTTGCGACGAGGACGGAAGAGCTCACAATTGACACATGTGGGACAACTCCTTAGCTGCTGCGTTTGGAACTTGCGAAGAAATGAAAGACGGGCGAAATTAAATCCTTCAGAAATTGAAAAGGGAACGGAAAATAAAGGAGACAGACACTGAGGAGCTGTTGAGCGGAGAGAAGTACCACTTTTAGCAATCGCATCTGCAATGTCATTGCCGCCGATATTAGAGTGACCAGGAAACCACTGCAACAGCACCGAGATCGAAGAAGGATAGAGGGACGACAAAGAGGACAAGAGAGGCGACGGGGTGAAGAGAGTCGGACAAGAGAAGAAGAGAGGAAAAGAGACATGAGAAGTGATTGGAAACGGACCAAGAGGGAGCATGCTGGATTGCAACTATTTTGGCTGAGAAGTTTGAACAGTGTGCTCCAGCATTAAGGGAAGGAAAGTGAAAGAGCTGGCTATGAAATCACATCACTCAGAGCAACCAGTTTGGCTTCATTGAAATATGCATGCGCTCGTGCGCATTAACCTTCATGTTTCGGAACCGCTAGTGCATTCTATTCGTCTCTGTGAATAGGAATCAAATAATTGGTCGGGGAATCGACTGTGGAGTTCGAATCCAGATAGAAGTATCTACATCTCGGGTCAAGAGTGTATAATTATGTCGTTGCGATTCTGATAAACTTCGAAGTTTTTGAATACGTTAAAAGCTAGAAAGTATACGAAATTGAAAAGCGTTGATTATGACAGTAACATGCTCGTATAACGAACAAAGGAAAGTATCAATGATTTTCCAGAAATATATCAGAAGAAACATTTGGGATACTGCATAAATGGCTTATGGGACGCTGCAGTGTTACGATGACATGCTTTAGACAATCTACATTTACATTCCATTTTTTGAAAGAGTTCTACAAGCGGCTCAGTGCCCACAAGGTGTATGCGGACAGCAGAAAACGCCGTTGAATCCTGGTAAAAAATCGAGACCACCAGTTAGTAATAATATATTTAATGATCCATTTCCTTTATCTAAAAACTGCGATGAAAGCGCCATATGGCCATCACATTCTTCTATTTCAAGTAGCAGCTTTGAAGAAAATGACTAATGAATGACTCCCGAGATTTTGTAACTCTTGAGAGAATGAGATATTTAATGAATTGGAGGATCACAACTGCTTATTGCAAAGTCAACAGACAGACTGATGTAAAGAGATATTGTCTTAAGTGCTTCCATGCATTTTTGATAGCTCATAGTCACTTCAGGAAGTGCAAATGTGTAACCGGATACCATGTATGCCCCAAGTCACTTCTTTAATTAGACACTTGAGTCATTGAGTGATATTCATGTGAGCTTCCTTACGGTGCCAAACAGTTGGCTGAGTTGCCTTTTTTACGTTTGAAATATGATGCATTTGAGAATCAGACTTCGGCCCCGTCATTAATTGTCCAAGGCTTAGTCCGGCAGCCAGAACGAGCTTCTGCAGGGAACGATACTGAAAATGAGACTATCAAAGAATGATGTACATCCTATTCCTGCTTCGAATCCGCGCGTCTGTCGAGCTTTATCTGATTCCTCTTCTTGCCAGACACAATCAAAGAAAAACACAAGTTAATTCAGTGACAAGCAGATTGAAGTTTTTGTTAAAAATGGAACTCTCTGTTTTATTAGCTGAAACGCACTAAGTTTAGAGCTATAAGTTTTGGCATGGTATGTCTTCAGATCATTTCCTGCTATATTCATGCACCCATATGTCTATGAAGCTAAGCACATTCAGATTCATCTATGTGAACTAGGCGTGAGATTCACGAGGCACAGAAGATTCCAACATTTCTTTGCCAGTGAAGTAATCCAACATTGAAACTGATTGTCTGAAGATGACGTCTCTGTGAGAATGTTGAAGAATTCAAAAAGAACATTTCTGGTTATTTTATGCGATCAGACCTGTGACAGTTCTGAATTGAAGATATATATGTTTGACCCATTCCTGCGTGACGCATTTTTTACAACCATTTGTTCTTCATGTGATGCTCTTTTCATTTTTCTATTCGCAAATACAGATATTAAAAGAATTGCGCCTCTGGGCTTACTATTTTCAACTTCATAAGCGAAAACATAGAAAGTCTAATTTTAACAAAAACTTCAATTGGCATCCCACTGAATTAACATGTGTTTTTCTTTGATCCTGTCTGACAAGAAAAGGAACCAAGTAGAACTCGGCAGACGCGCGGATTCGTAACAGGAATAGGGTGCACATCATTCTGTGAAAGTCTCATCTTCAGTCTCGTTCCCTGCAGAACAGAAGCTCGTTCTGGCTGCCGGAATATTTACATGAGATTCATTCACAAACATTGAGAGAACCGACAGCTTTTTCTGCAACACTCACATCATCACTTGCTTCTTTATTGAACTACCTATGTCAACATCGCGTCATCAAAACCATTTGTTTCACATACATTCATTCGATGTTATTCCAACCAACAAGATATTCGTCTTAGAGAGGAATCCCTTGCGTCACGTTGTTTAGACAAGAGCCTACGTATTACAGTTCGACGATAACTCTTCAGGCGGATACAGTCGAACACTGAACTTTATGAAATTTTGCACTGATCAGCGGCCCTTTGGCAACCGATTTTTAAAACATGTAGCATGAGAAACAGTATTTGAATGGCAGAGCGTGGGAAACAGTGACTATAATTTGTAGCCATTGCATGTGCATAGCATGTCGTCGTAGTCGTGACAACATCGCATATGTGCATTTAGGGACGGCGCATAGAGTAGGTATATTAGGGAGAGTGGTAACTCCGTATTTATTAAATCCCCAATGTGTATGCACTTTCGATTTTATTAAATGAACTCAAGGGAGATACAGGTGGTATTGTCACCAAATGTGAGATATGCAAAATTTTGCAGTTTTGAAGAAATTACCACAGAATTGACTGATCATGATAGCATAAAGCAGAAGGAAATGATATTATTTTACAGATCCTCCGTGTCATGACTGCCTTGGATAGGTAATGTTTGTTAAATTAGCAACTCAATGACCTGTTATTGCTTTCATGCTGCACCTCAAGAGTATTTTCTTAAGCGTGATCATATCATAAGCAACCTGCCACTGGTAGAGCAAAATAGCAGAAACAAGGAAAATGATTTCAATTAACTTTAAAAAATGTAAATAGGTCCACATCACTATTCAGATTCAAGAAATGAAACATGAATATTTAGTGATCGAATCATAAAGTCATGCCGGTGAAAATTGAATTAAAAATTCGAAATTTCGGCCAAGAAGGCACGAATAATATCGCGTCTTTTTATGAAGACTTTCATTATAATACAATTCATGAAATTCCCTTGATAGTGAGCTTGATTTCCGCTCAGTTAGGATGCTTATTATCAAATATCCATTCCTTTTGATATCCAACTTGTTTCATACTACTTATAAAGGGAGTCATCTCGGTAGTATATAAATTGGCAAAATTTTGACATTTTTGAAACTGCTCAAATATTTTTTTGGACTTCGGGAACGTAATCTCCGCAAAGAACTGAATCTTTTCATGCAAAAATTTTCACTGTATACAGCTAGTCGACACTCTAACTATATATCCCTACTCTATGGGACGGCGGTAATAGCTACTATGTGCATTTTCAGCATTTTTCGTTTTTTCTATAAGTTGCTTATCCGGATCCTGTGTCAAAATTTCTGCGACTTACACAACCTTAATATTAAGGAAAAATCACCTAGAAGTTTGGCCCGTACACTGTTGGCAAGTGCGTACATTTTAGGTAGTAATTAAAGATGAGCGATCCTACCCGACACGACCCGAACCCGAATGTTCGGGTTCGGGTAGAGCAACTAAGAACTCGGGTCGGGTAGGATTATCTCTTATGTCTAAAACCCGAAGTAACCCGAACTCGAGTTTTTTCGGGTTGGAGCATACAAATTTGAAAAATGCTTAGAACTTTAAAAATTATTTTCTTTGAAGGTAGTACTGTTTCATGTGTACCTGTAGTTTAATGAAGTTTTTCAAGAAATTGTGGCTTATCGCATTATTCTCATTGTGAATTATTGATCTAATAAAATACTTTGCGCTACATATTTTGCTTCTAAAACAACGAAAGATCATCATCGAATTAATTGAATCTGTTCTTGTAGTCTGTAAAGGCCTCATTCTCATAATGACATGTAGATCGTGGCTCGCAGGATGGACGGAAAGAAATGAAATTTAATTTAAGATAAGCTTTGCACAGGAACGGAAGCTTAACTATACATCAAATATTATATAATTGAAATTTTAGCATCTATCTGCAGAATTATGTTGTTACATGCAGTGATGCAGCTCAGCTGCTCGGACCTTGACACCTTCATTAACATTGAGAGTCAATGTGTCTCAATCAGAGTTTTGAAGGAGTATGCTGCAACACCTACAATATATCGCGAAGCAGTGGATTTTTTTGTAAAGATTCCGAATTTTGTCGTGTATTATAGGTTCTATTAATTTCGTGGGTAATTATGCTACTTATTTAGTATTTGTTTGAATACTTAATTAGCCTAGAGAAAGTGATATGCTAACTCCTGCGTATTTTAATAAAATAGTAAAATTACACTACTCAGAAGTTTGACTACCGCCCAGTATCAGATAACGATCAAGCAGTAGCTTTATATATAGAAATGTTTCTGATTTTTCGAATATAATCGGGTCGGGGCGGGTTCTGGAACTTTTTGTCGTGTTCGGGTCAGACATTTGTACCCGACCCGACATCGGGTTCGGGTTGAAATTTTGTTCAACTCGGGTATCCGAATTTTTGTAACCCGACCCGACGCTCATCTTTAGTAGTATTATCTCACATACGCATTTATAATAAGGATTACACTCAATTGCAGCTCCTTCTTGGACTCACTTTATATTTGAAAATATTTTGTCGATAGTATAAAGATGTTAAAAACCATATGCTACGATGGCTCCCATTTTTGACACATAGTGGTATTAAACAATAATCTTGTCGCGACACATAGTGGTATTAACCAATGACCTTGTCGCGACACATAGTGGTATTAACCAATAATCTTGTCGCGACACATAGTGGTATTAAACAATAATCTTGTCGCGACACATAGTGGTATTAACCAATGACCTTGTCGCGACACATAGTGGTATTAACCAATAATCTTGTCGCGACACATAGTGGTATTAAACAATAATCTTGTCGCGACACATAGTGGTATTAACCAATAATCTTGTCGCGACACATAGTGGTATTAACCAATGACCTTGTCGCGACACATAGTGGTATTAACCAATAATCTTGTCGCGACACATAGTGGTATTAAACAATAATCTTGTCGCGACACATAGTGGTATTAACCAATGACCTTGTCGCGACACATAGTGGTATTAAACTATAATCTTGTCGCGACACATAGTGGTATTAAACTATAATCTTGTCGCGACACACAGTGGTATTAAGCAATGACCTTGTCGCGACAACTACGATGTCTTCTTTTATGTAACCAAGAATTTGAATGATACTTCTTTCATCAATCAAGAGCGAATATTGGATGAGAATGGATAACAATTTGAAGAGTGAGGAGCTCCCGAATAACTGCAAAACCGAATGCATCAATGACGAAGAAATGCTCCTGTTGAATTCAAAAGAAGAGTGGAGGATAGCGAGCTCACAGGAAGCTTCAGAAAGGTAAGTGCTTGTAACTGCTAATCTTTCACTGTTTCTTTATCTGAAGATATTTACAGCTTACCATTGTCATTACAAAGGTTGAATGACATAATGAGGTCAAAATCACTTTCCTATCTGAGATCTGATCCGAGATCTGATATGTTGTTCACTTTCACATTATGCCGGGCAGAACGATTTATTGGTTTAATTACTAATTTACGTGTCTAAACTTCAAGTAATTACCATATTTCTGCATCTAAATACAGTCATTGTACAACTGCACATATCATCACATTGTATGTTTTCCATGTGGAGATCCCAACTTGTCGATCTTGCAAAGCTAAAACACCATAACTCGAAAGGCCTTTTCTACCACAATCGGTAGTAAAACCGGTGTTTTCATTTTGCAAGATCAGCAAATTGGGCTCCCCGTGTGTAAAACATGCAACTGCAAGGCTAATTGAAACAATGATTACCCTGCTTGATTTCGCTTTTACTTCTGAACAGAGAATCAGATCAATTTCAACTGTCAGCTCTATGTCCGATTGAGAGTATTACTTGCAATTAAAACGTATGGTCGAAAATATGCAAGCATCATAACAAGAGGGTAAAACCTAATAAATCGTTGAACGGATTGTGTATCTTGTCTGATATTTGAAAATTAAATTATTTGACGCGCTTTTAAAATGTTCCTTTTGCTTTTTATACCTGGAGGAATAGAAGCCTGGATTACCGACTGACTTATGAGTGGGCAAGTGAAGTCATTGTGTATAATTGATCATCTCATTCTAAAGCAAGCTTGAGTCCGACAACCAAACTAGTACAACATTAACAATAGGTCAATAACAGTAATTCGTGGAAAGCTTGTATGCATTGGACAACATATTAAGCGAAATGTGTACCGAAAATATAGCCCTTTTGGAAACAATTTCCGCCTTTTGGTATCAACATTTTTAGTTTGAGAATTTCTTGACGTGAATATGTAATGTATTGTCGAGAAGTTTTTATGTTCTAATATAACTGATACGATGACAATGTCTTGAGATGTCAAGGCGTGACCATGATGACACCAGCCTAGATTGACGGCGGGTGTAGTCTTCTGTCCAAAGCTTCTGCTGTATTTTGACATAACTTCTGTTGTCATTTCCGCATAATTTAAGTTTTTAACACAAGATTTTTCTCTTAAAAGTTGAATCTTGTTCGATTTTCAATAGAAATTTTTCATTAACAGAGACTGTAAATCGCATAAAAGAAAATGACACAAGTTGTTCTTGTGACCACATAATCATGAATTGAATTAAATTTTCCGCATAATTGATCATGTTTCATCATTCATGTCAATGAGTTCGTAGATGCGGTGATGGAAAATCAAATATATATACTTTTATGACCACATAATTATGAATTTTGCATATTGAGCGGATTGGTGCAATTACATGCACTTCTACTGTAGGCATAAATAGGAATGTTGAAGGTTTTGTTGCTAATGATTCCACAAGCAGATTTGCGAATCATGCAAGATGTGTCTTGTTGCGGTTACTGATGTATGTCTCTAAACTGAGATAGCATGAATGAATAAATTATTGAACAACTTGAAAGTGCTCCAAGTTCGATGATGTCCTCCGCTGGGATTAATAACAATGATAATACATGAAAGTCACCTCTATGCATATGCAGCCGCGTACCTCCGTGACTATTCGATGACACATTCGCCAATGACTGTAACTCAATCAATGCACGTCATTCTGTCATGTTGTAGGGAGTTTCATGACGATTATCCTGTAAAAGAAGAAACCATTGACAGAAGCATCAGCGAAGATCGGTGCTCCGAAAGTATTAAAGAGGAGCAGCAAATTATCGATTCAAGTGAGTCAAAGACAATTGAACGTCGCTCTCCTTTCGTTTATCAAAACATCATGTCCATTTTTCAGGAGAGTGTGCTGCATCCGAGCTACCGTCTATACCGTCTTTCTTTGGACATGAAGCCAGTGCAAGTTTTTTCTGTCAAGCAAATACAGAAGACAGACAGGATAATGAATGTAAAGACATGTCAATGAATCCTGCAGAGAATGATGTTCTGCAAGTTGACGAAGAGATTGGTAAGTAAGCATACTTCATTCTGTCAATGCAAATGATAATGTAATCGTGGTGGGCCTATGATTTCATCGCAGCTGCTATTATTTGCTGCGAGTTGCGATACTTTTTATAGCTTTTCATAGCTATTTTTGATAGTTGCTGATAGTTGCATTGTCGTGTACAACTAGTTGCAAATTTGAGTAAGCTACGCAAGTGGGACTGAAATATTCAAGCCCTTCCCAGTTGATGTCGCCAGGTTTTCTGAATATTAGCGTTTGCACGTTGTGATTCTGTCTGTAAGTTAATCCAATTTCATGAATGGTATGGAGTGCTTTCATGTTCACCTTCAGGCAAAAGTAATTCATTATGCTTTTCTTGCCGGCATTTCTGTCGCTGTTGGATTGTCTTGAAGACAATTCTCTCGTCCGATATAAAATTTCCAAATATGTGTTCTTTTTTGAAATATTTCTGCGATAAAAAATCCATGATGCTGCCTAATAGTTAGCTTTTGTATGCAGCTGATAAGTTATATTGAAATATAACCTTTTATTGGCAATTCAATACACTTTGTGGTTTTGTGTTTTGCTCATCAATTTTTTAAACTAATCATCAGTATTTGAAATTAATGCTTTCTGTGAATTTCTTTGATACAGTTGCGCTTTATTACTGTTCCTCACTTACTAAAGTCTTGTTATATTAGTCTTTTCATATCAAGCCCCTCCCTCCTTAGTTCGCCCTCTTTCTCGCTTATTACTGTAAGCCCTAGATGTAGGCTTGTATCATGAATAAAAATCTCTTAAAGCATGTAGATAATGTTGAAAGTGGATACCATCTCTTTACGGCATGCAGCATTTCCTCTATCATTCAATGCGAATTACGTATTGCTGTTCTGCTCTCTATTTTTTGATCTATTAGATTCTCTGAATGACACATTACTTCTCATGAGCAAACTGAAGAATTTGTGAGCTCTACATACTTCCCCGGTTTGGCTGTGATCTCTTTGGTGGCATAATGAATAGGACTGTCTATCAATTAACGTTCGCATGCAGTTCATCAGGAATAATCGATTTGTGCATGCAGTTTTATAGCCCAATTACTGTCCCTTTAGCTATATTTCTTGTTGATATTTCTTTCAGAAGATCATTTGTCCTTCCTTCTACCATCCAAGGACTGTAAGAATATACTCACTAAGTTCCTCAACTGAATTCTCTCCTATTTGGTCACATGACAGCGAAACTAACCTCACTCATTTTTCGTCATCGGTTGTATCACTGAAAGACTGCCCTTACTCAGTTCCTCACTTCAACGCTATCCTTTTGGTCACATATCTGCAAGGCTAACTTCCATCAGTTCCTAACCTCAAGTCCTTCCTTCCTTGATCCCATGACTGAAAGACTGTCCTTACTCAGTTCCTAACCTCAAGTCTTTCCTTCCTTGATCCCATGACTGGAGGACTGCCCTCCCTCAGTTCTTGAGTAAGTAACTTGAGAAAATATGCATTATCTCTCATTTTATGTATCTAAATAACCTTAATGTTTCATCCATCCTAGGCTTAATGTAAATTCTACCGCCAAGCAAAAGTCTTGATGTGCTGAATCTCTTCCCCTCATACTTTAGTACAACTTGTTTTACATTCATAGATATATGACTCAAATACGATTGAAGCATGTGTACTTAATGTTTTCATTAAAATGCAATTTATCAATGTCATCATAATCAGATAGCAACCCGTGGTCTAGTGGTAGAGTCCTGAAAGTGTCATTGGAAGTCGTCAGAAAGGCCATCAGGACAAAAAATCGCAACGTTCCAGATAAAAGTCTGACTATGTCAGCACCGTCAAAGCCCCAGCAGAGGGGGATAGTGCCGTTAAACCATCACATTTTTTTCATCAATGTCTCTCATGTTTGTTGAGATAGATTAAATCTACGGTATTCTCTCGTTTACTCGGTGAAAGCAGCTGCTGTCGTATCACTCAGAACAATTCAGAAATATAGCATCTGAGGAAATTAATTATTAAACATTATCAATGTCTATTATTATTGAAATTATCTAAGAGATGAGCAAAAACCAAAGAATAATTGTAGAAGAATATTTGTAAGCAATTGCTGGACGCAAACTATAACGACAACTCAAGTCAGAACTTGAAAAGAATTCAGTCACATTTGAGGAGATTCTTTTATTTAGCACTTGTATTGCCCTTATTTGGTTATCGTAATTTCCACATCAGAAATTGAAGGGTTTTTGGAGAGGGCAAATGGTTGGATAATAAAATCAAATATGAAGCACTCCCATTTCATAGAATTGCATGCAATAAAACATGAGGTTTTAGGAATTTAGAATTGTGAATTAGAATGTTGAATTTAGAATACTTATGGTGAATTGAAATCATGCATTATATGAAGCAAAGTATTCTGGAGGTAATATTTATATGATGGAATTAGTGGAAATCGTGAAGTTTGGGGTGTTAGACGATAAAAAGTCGTGGCTAGGTCACCCCCAATTGGCAATCAAAATGGATCTTTATCTGGTAGTTTGTTCACACCACTCACTATTTTGTCAGACCTCTCTGATGGCTATACCAGTTGATTTGTTTAACATTGATGCACACTGATGGCAGTCGATGAATTCTCATTGAATTTCCTTCAAAAATGGTTTACATCGCTTGTACTCTTCTTACTCGTAACTGTTATGACGAAACACAGCTGATGTCCTGGGTTGTCCAAAGTAACCTCTATCGTTGCCGTATGAGCAATTTGACCATTTAGTCAGCGAAAGGTGGACTTCTCAGCTAATGATTGCCTTTCATTGTAATATTCACTACCAGTTCTCTAAAGTAAAACGAGTGAATTAAATTTGAGCCATTGTGTGACATCACCCCGTGGTTGATGGCTCTCCAGAGCAGGGGACAACAAGACAGTGAGATCCAATAATGGTGTTCGTTCCATTTCTGGAGCCGTAGGTTAAGAAACATCTGTGATGACGTGACGTTGATTACTTGCCAGACAGTGGACGTGCATCAAATGCACTGAATACAAGCGAATGACTCTACACATCGAATTTAGCTTTATTAAAAAATTGTTCCACGGTCAGGGAGTTTTTGATAAAGAACAAAAGAAACAAATCGCTTGTATGTAATAATTTTTATACGGCTTTTGTGTCTACAAAATGATACAGAATGCTTCAAAATATAATCTGGGATAATGAATAAAATGATGAGTAATGATAAAAATATCGTTTATTTCGCACATTGCAATCATTACTCAATGAGAATCGCGATTGAGAAGCAGGATTGATTACAATATAAGTCAAGAAAACATATAAGTTACTTATAAAAAAAACGGACATGCGCTTAGAAAAATACTCAAAGACAATTATTCATTGAAGCCGCTTTATCACTTTTTGTCACTGATAACTCAAAGGAATGTGCTGCTGAGTAGTATACATGAGGTGAATTCCCAGCCTACAAACCCTTCGCATGCCCCTGCTGATCATCAGGCTTGATTCATTTAATTAAGTAAGCAAATAAGTGTATCTATCATTGAAAATCATAATTTCACATTTGAGGTTTCACCTTTGATATTGATAAAAGAAGTCTCATAGATGATGAAAGAAAGTAGCGACACATACAACTAACGAAGACGGAGATTAACTAATGTAAGATAATGTGATTCACGATATAGCAAATCCATGAAAAAATCAATGAAGCCTACGAGAAGTTTTAGGCTTTGGTTGACATAGACGTTCTGAGGCAGTCATCCGCGATGGAACAAAATCTCGCAGTGGATGGACTGAGTAAGACTCACATTGTTAGAGGAAATGCGTAGAATGCTGCTTCCCCAGATATGAACTATTAGGGAAATTCACACAGCAATTTTCCATTTTATCGTCAAATCCTTCTGACGGGACTTATCTGCTCTGCACCTGTTGACAAGCAATAACAATTTATTCACGCCGCAGTTGCAGTACTGATACCTACGTCTGGTAAATGGATCGAGAAGACTTAGCAATCCATCAATCAGACAGTAGACGTGGATCTACATGACATGATCAGATAAAGAAGCAATCTTCCAATCACAACTACTTTATTTAATTAGGCAAGCCACACTTTTTTCCGAAACTATGTGTCTTGTATCGGCTGCCTAAGTGGAAGATTCGGTAATCAATTGAGTATGAGCTTGCGTTTAAATTTGATTAGAATAAACGATAAAAGTCTTTTTTCGGGTTGTGCAACGATTTAAGAAGCGGAATGTACATAATCAGCATTTGCATTTGAAAGTACTGATTCCATGGAAGACGCCAAAAGCGCTGTCCCCAACACTGAGCGCTGAGGAATGCCTGATGTTACGGCAGTTGTCGTGCCAAAAACTTTATCACACACAAGAGTTGTCTTCTTACAGAGAGATAAGTCTTTGACCATCCTATAATTCCGATGTTGATACCTGCATCACTGAGACGTCTACAAAGCTCATGTGGCCAAATCTTGTCAAAAGCTTTCATTAAGTCAAGCCCCATTATCCGAACACAAGCCACTTCCAGGCACCTTGTTGTTGCATCATACATTCGAACTAGAGCACTCTATCGACACATGTTTTCTGAAGTCACATTGATAAGGATCGTAAAGTTGAAATAATGAATTATACATAGATTTCACATTAATTATTCAAAAAATTCTCTGATCGTCGACGTTGGAGAAATTGGTCTAGAGCATCTTTAGTGTAGGAATCAGTTAAGCTCACATTAACCCATATCTGATCCAAATCGAATTGTTTTGGGTAGGAGATCTTGCACAATTATGCAAGGACACATTTTCGACACAACTAGAACTGTCAAAATTATTAAGGTCATCACAGACAATGAAATTGGAATCAGGATACAATAGTAGCTCAGTGTTTTTGATTTCTAAAATAAGTGAGACATTTCTGATGACTCATTCGCACGTAAATTAGGAGGAGTACATGCACAATCGAGAATATTTTTTCAACTCGGGAATTCTTAGCGATAGAAAGTCAGAAGTGCTGATACAGTGATAGTTTTAATAGACTAACGAGTACATCGAATAATATCATTGACTTAATGAAATTGTCTTCTGAAAATAATTACTACTAATTATCGCGGATTTGAACAATTTCAGTGTGAGTAATGCAAGCGAATGAACCATTTTAATAGTAGTGGAATATAATTTTTGTATATTGCATTATGAATATCTATCAAGGACGGCCTTAATATCTATGTAAGTACCTTTCCTTTCAGATGACAATGAGCTGCATCATGAACTGCCAGAGTTAGCATCGACAAGAATTAGTGATAACAGACTGATGAAATGCGAAATGTTGGCTCACATGAGGAGTGGCGAGGAATGCGAAATCATCAAATATCGACCGACATTAGCCAATGAAGCTGGCGTGCAAACTTCGTGTGTTCGTTGTAGTGTTTGCTACAAATCGTTTGGACAAAAAAATAAATTGTTGTCACACATGCAAACACATCTTGGTGACCGTCCGTTTTCTTGTAGTATTTGCTCTAAATCATTTAAATATAGAAGCCAGTTTTCACGTCATATGTCAATACATTCGGATGACCGCCCTTTTTCTTGCAGTATTTGCTCCAAATCATTCAAACAGAAAAATCAATTGTCAAGTCACATGCAAATACATGCAGGTGATCGTGATCGCCCGTTTTCTTGTAGTGTTTGCTCCAAATCATTTGTACGGAAAAGCTATTTGACATCACACATGCAAACACATTCTGGTGACCGCCCGTTTTCTTGCAGTCTTTGTTCGAGATCATTTCTATATAGAAGCCAGCTTTCGCGTCACATTTCAGTACATTCTGGCGACCGCCCTTTTTCTTGTAGTATTTGCTCGAAATCATTTGCACGGAAAAGCCATTTGTCACGTCACATTACAGTACATTCAGGTGACCGCCCTTTTTCTTGTAGTCTTTGCTCGAGATCATTTGCACAGAAAATCCATTTGTCATGTCACATTCTAATACACTCTGGTGACCGCCCTTTTTCTTGCAACATTTGCTCGAGATCATTTGCACAGAAAAGCTATTTGTCATCTCACATGCGAATGCATTCTAGTGACCGTCCGTTTTCTTGCAGTCTTTGCTCGAAATCATTTGTAAAGAAACGGTATTTGTCTTCTCACATGCGAACACATTCTGGTGATCGCTCCTTTTCTTGTAGTGTTTGTTCTAGATCATTTGTGCAGAAAGTCCAACTGCTACATCACATGCGAGTACATTCTGGTGACCATCCATTTTCTTGCAGCATTTGCTCGAAATCATTTCAAGATAAAAGTCGATTATCAATTCATGTACGAATGCATTCTGCTGATCGCACTTTCTCTTGTAGTATCTGTTCTAAATCGTTTGTGCAGAAACATCGCCTATCACGTCACATGCTTATACATTCTGATGATCGACCTTTTAGTTGCCAAATTTGCTCTAGATCATTTCGACACAATTGCACCTTGTCAGTGCACATGCGAACACATACTGGTGAACGTCCTTTTTCTTGTAGTGTTTGCTCCAAATCATATATCCAAAAATCTCACTTGGCAGTTCACATGCTGCAGCATTCTGGTGACCTGAACGTGTAGTATTTGTATGTTTACTCTACGTCGTTTATTCAAGATTCTCATTTTTCAGATTCATGCGGACCATTTTGACTTTTTCACCTATTGCATTATAGTGTTTTTAGTGCTAAAAATGATGTTAATTGAAACAAAACCTAAGTCCAGATGCTGCAGTACAATTCTGATGTTGTAGGCATTGTGGGCAATTTCTTAGTAGTGAATAGTTTAGGAAAGTGAAGGAAGTATAGCATCATATTTAACGCTTAGCATAAACGTGTTGAGCTAAATGAATTATATGGCTAAAGCTAAATTCAAATTATATTTTGCTCTTTAATGCTGATTTTGAAGTGTGAGGAAAAATGCGAATGCTTGTGAAATATACATCAGTGAAGGAGATATGTTTGTGCAAAAGCCCAACTAACTAGCCTTTTGTTGATTGCAAAAATGCGTTATCAGTTGCAGACCGGTATTAGTAGAATCGGTTTTACTTACAACTTCCCTGTTGCAGAAATTAGAATGCGTTGTTGAATGCTATACTTTCTATGAATCTCGATTTGAATCCTCTGAGGTAGTTCTTGCTGATGTGTCTTCTTTTATCTATATCATTTTGTTGTATCACGCTCAATGACATTGTAAATGACTGTAACTTGCAATGTGAATTATATTTATGGAAATATACGTACGTATTTCATATTTTAAAAAACAACCAATCAGTTTTCTTCGTTTTCAGATGTACTTTCTCATGTGCTAGCTGAAACCTGGTATGATGAAGCAGCGTTTAAAGATGATGTTAGTGTAATTGCGAAATATTGTGTAAATAAGGTAATTGAAAATATGTATGAGCAGAAAAGTTCTATCGAATTATTGCACTTCATAAATACTTGCCAACAATATGCTGTTTGGCGAAGATGAAATGAAAAGAATGATGCGATCAGTTTACCCAATTAAGTTTTTGTTAGTGAATATCAATAGAAGATCTAAGAAGATTGCAAGAAGTAAGGTCATCCCTTACGCTTTTTCGAGTGGCCACCCTTCCAGTGCTCCATCCATGGGATTCTTCCGGAAATTTGGGATAGATCTCATTGGGTCTCGAGATTCGTCCAAAAGCATAATAAATTGTAAGGGTTGGTGGTCACATAATCATGTTCAACAGTAATCATGATTTATGAATCAATTTATGAAAAGTTGAAAGATTTTTTTCTATAAAAAGTCACAGTAATAAATAGTCATAATAACATGTCTTTATCAATGTTATATGTCATTGTGTTTGTCACTCATAACAATTGCGGAAAATTATTATCTTTTCCTCACTTCCTGTTGAGATAGGATAATTTTCACACTTGCTGCTAACCATGCTTCTAATATGCCTACTTGCTGTTAAGGATTTCGTGATACCACATTCACTTTAGTGTCCATTGGGCCTTTTTCTTGCCATTTAGCCGGAGCACCATTGGTGTATTAGACAAAAGAGAAATAGAAAAACGCCAGTTTAGGTCAGTGACTTTCAGCTTCTTACAATCAACTTCTCAATCAAAGGAATTTGTACGTGTATGTGCACATGATTTTTCTATGATATTCGTTTCAATTTTTGGATATCCATTACGCCTATGAACTGAAGGATGACATCAAAGATCAATAGTTTCCATAAAATAATCGCTTCGAAAAATCTGCTCAGCATGGATCATGGTTATCAAGATTGTTAATTAGATTGGTAGGAGTTCGTATCGGGCTTACAGTAAGTAGTTTGAAAAAGGAGTCATCTGGAATTTCCGTGAAATGGCGTGTCGCTAAAATCTCATGCATGGGACAAGGACAAGTTGAAGTTTCGTTTCTTCTAGGATGTCGTATATTAGTTTACCTCACATGTAGACTGTGCTAAGGTATTTATATTGGTGAGGATAAACGTCATCTTTACACTAAAAATAGAATGAAAAATATAAAAAACTAATAAAAAAATATTCGCGCCATCATAAATGAAAGTGAAGGATCCATATATTTGCACCCTGCAGACCTTCACGATTTCTCCGATATCTGCAAAAAGTCAATGAAAATAGTTGGAAGCATCGATATTTGCTTTCACACTTGTACAGTAGAACCCACTTATAACGGACTCGGTTATAACGAACTCTCGGATATAACGTACTCCTCTTGCAGGCACGGACAAAAATTCCTATTACGGGGTATGTCTATATAAAATGCCTCGGTTATAACGTACTTGGATATAGCGAACTCTTTTCAAGGGTCCACAGCAAATTTTGATTTTTTACAACGTACTTAGGGATGAAAGTACTTAAGTATTCTGAATCATCGAAACGAAGCTGACACGATTCTACAATAACTTGCTGCGTTTGATGATGGCAGCAACAGCTCTTGTCATTGGCTCGGAGGAGGACAACTTTTGAGTGTCGAATCCGTCCAATGAGCAATCGATAAAAGTGAACTGGAATTAAGATATTGTCTGTGATGGTGTCTTCTTAACGCGTCACTGCGCTGTTTACATTGTTTTTTTAGTCATTCAGATTTTTAGATTCATGTTCAGAATATTGCATATTTTTTCTTACACAACAGAGAATTGTTAAGACATTATACTGTTTTCTCGAGTAGGCATGATCATACATGTAGGGCCAGGGCATGTACATGTATTTATGGTGATGCATAGTGAGAATTAGCTGGTCATGATGGATAGGACCTTATTATTGCAATTGACAACTATAATTTGGTGCAGAAGTAGGCTTCAATACTTCTTATACAGCTTTTTCTTGCACACCTCGGATACAACATACCTCGGATGTAGCGTACCAATTTTTTAGGTACTTTGAAGTACGCTATAAGTGGGTTCTACTGTAGTAGAATTTGTTGTGCGAACAGCGAATTCCTCACACACGCTGCGGGTCTTTCTCTAATGGTCACATTTTATCCCAGATTAGTATACCATTGGTTTTAGTCATTTTATTATGTTAGTCGATATGCCTGCACAGTAAAGACTGAAATCGATCGTGATTTATCAGCTTTCCTTTTTTCGGAATGATTTTTTAAAATCCCGAATGCGAAGTACGATTTATATGCAATAGCTTTCATTTATATTTTGATATTAAGAAGGCTTGAGTTTTGTCAGATTGCTTATGTGTGATGTTTCGGTACTGTCATCGTTCATCCCAACCCCGAAAACCCTATTCACTTTTGAGATAGAAAGCCTTTAAGTGACAAGTCAAGGCTACATGGTGTTACAACAGAAAACAGCAAGCTGTATTGGAATCAAACGATTGTATTGCAAGTGGTACATGAACACTGATTAATAATCATGGACACAGCACGACATCTATGCAACGTCTCTAGCAATAACAATAGAACGCTAACAATAACAAAGGACTGCTAGCAAATTTCCCCCCCCCAGTCCTTATTTTCGAATTCCCAATAAATCACGAAATTTTTCAAATTGTAATTTTGAAAGTGGTTTTGTCATGATATCTGCTACCATGTCATTTGTATTGCAATGAATCAGTTCAACATGACTTTTTGCTACTGTTTCACGAATAAAGTGGTGAGAAACATCAATGTGCTTTGTTCTTGAATGACAAACTGAATTCTTTGCTATGGATATCGCAGCTTGATTGTTATCGTGTAATGTCACCGATTCATGATGACAATGTTTCTCAATTTCCATTAGAATCCGTCGAAGATATAGTGCCTCCTTAGTGGCATCGCTCAAAGAAATGTATTCAGCTTGAGTTGTTGAAGTCGCAACAGACTTCTGTTTTCCACTATACCAACTCACTGCTCCTTTTCCAATAAAAAATACAAATCCAGATATAGAATGTCTATCATCAATGTATTTGGCAAAGTCGGCATCAGAGTATCCAACGATTTCAATATCCTGTCTCTCATACCATAAAATCAGATTCTTTGTTACCTTAAGGTATCTTAGTATCCTTCTACCAGCAGTCCAATGAGATTCATTTGGATTCGTACAATACCTTGATAGCATTGATGTAGCGAATTGTATATCTTGCCTTGTTCCTTGAGCTGCATAAAGTAAACTACCATCAAGAGATTGATAAAGACTTTTATCAACTGGTTTCGAAATAATATCGCTTTTCTGATGGAGTTGACACTGTGTTTGAATCCACAAGTCCATATCTGGAGAGCAACTTTTCGATATATATATATATATATCTTGAGATAATCCAATTCTATTGTTTTCCTGTATACAAGAGATGCCCAAAATGAAATGCAAGGGACCCATATCTCGCATCTTTAATTTGTTCATGAATTCACGCTTTACTAACTTCATTTGTTCCTCATCCTTTGTTAGTATAACCAAATCATCCACGTATAAAACAACCAGAATCATTGGATTGTTTTTCATAAAAATACAGTAATCTGTCTTAAATTGAGTAAATCCAAGGACAAAAAGATAATTGGAGAAAGTTATATTCCAACATCTCGATGCTTGCTTCAAACCATATATTGAACGCTGTAAACGACAAACAAGATTCTCTGTACCATTTCGAATATACCCGGGAGGTTGCTCTATGTAGATTTCGTCTTCCAAATTCGAATTCAAAAATGATGTAATTACATGTACATCCATTTGATGAACAATCAAACCCTTTTGCACAGCATAAGCCAATAGGAACCGCAAAGAATTCAAACGCACAGCAGGAGAAAATACTTCATCAAAATCTATTCCATGCTGCTGTGAGTAGCCCTTAGCTACTAATCTTGCTTTAAACCTTTCCACCTGGCCATCAGCCTTGGTCTTTACTTTGAATATCCATTTACAACCAATAGCCTTCCTATCATCTGGCAATGGTACCAACTTCCAAGTCTGCATATTCTCCAAAGCTAGCATTTCTTCATCGGCCGCTTGCTTTCACTCATTTTTTTCAGCAGAAAGTAAAGCTTCTTCAATAGATTTCGGCTCAGAAATGTCATGGTAATATAAATAATGTCTTGATTTCACGAACAGATTTTGTAATGCATTTTCAGACTCGATACCATTCATGACTGTTTCATATTCGCTTCCAGTAAGGCAATCACCATAATGATCAACTTTTTTGGATATACGTTGAGAGCGACATGGGAAGCCTGCATTTGGAGAGACTCCCGACTCTACTTTCTCAATATTTTCTGCTTGCATTTTTGCATCTGCTAAATTACTGTCACAATATTCAGGTTTTTGAGATACACAATCACTGTCGCAAGAGACAGTTTTTCCAAAGTCATCCTCTTTAAAAATGACATCTCTCCTAATCACAACACGATTTCTCCCTTCATCATATAGTCGATAGCCTTTATCAGCAGTAGAGTATCCGATGAAACGCAACCTCTCAGACTTTCTATCCATTTTCTTTCTTTCAATGCTTGGTATCAATGCATAAGCAATACATCCAAATACTCATAAATGCATGACATCAGGTACTTTGTCAAACAACTTTTGATGTGGAGAGATGTTCAAAGGTAAAAACCGAAGGCGATTGCGAATATAGCAGGCTGTTGAGATAGCATCTGCCCAAAAATGTGTCGGCAATCCTGAGTGAGATATCATGCAGAGAGCCATCTCTTGTAGTGTCCTATTTAGACGTTCAGCAACACCATTTTGCTGCGGTGAGTATGGAACAGTCAGTTGCTGTCTGATACCGCGGCCTTTCAGATAATCTTTGAAAATAGTCGATGTGTATTCTCCACCGTTATCCGTCCTCAGTACCTTGATATTACTACCAGTCACATTGGTGATCTCCAATTCAAATTCTTTGAACTTTTCAAAAGCTTCTGACTTTCTTTTCATGAAATAGATGTAAGCATATCGAGAAAAATCATCAATAAACGTTATAAAATACAGAGATCCACCAAGTGAAGGAATTGACATTGGTGCGCAAACATCACTATGAATGATTTCTAAATTCATCTTTTTTTGTATTTTAGACAGACCTTTGAAAGATTTGCGTTTGTTTTCCATGAACACAAATAAGCTTCACAAAATGATAAATCACCATTACAACTTTGAATACCATTGATCAAATTATCTCGTACTGCCATCTTCAATCTATCTTGGCTAACATGACCGAGACGCTCATGCCATAATTTTAGTTTGTCATTTGAAGTCGACGCACTGATTGATGAACAGGAATTGCTTGTAATGGATATACACTTTAGGTAATAGATTTCATTAATGCATTTACCACTAATTATGACTTTACCACTTTTTGTAATAACGCAGTCATCCTGCGTAAACGTACATTCATATCCATTCTTCGTTGCTGCTCTTACAGAGAAAAAATTATTAGCAAGTTGTGGAACATATAAGACATCTCGCAAAATACAGTTCTGGCGCAAACTGTTTTGAGTAACTTCAATTTTGATTCGACCAACTCCAATGGCATTACAACACCTCCATTCCCAAGAGTAACTGATTCTTTTACTTGTAAAGGTATGTAATCAAAAAATAAATTACGATTCGGTGACAAGTGTCTCGTTGCGCCTGAGTCAATTATCCATGGCATGTTCAGATAAGGAAGTATTACACATTAATGCAAACATGGCATCATTATCAGAATTACTGTTCTTTTCTATGTCATCATAAGTATCTATATCACGATAATGTATTTGATTGACATTGTGACGTTTTCTGGGATTAAATCTTTTGGTTTTGTCATTTCTTGATTTGTAAGGATTTTGCGGACAGTTTCTATGGAGATGACGAAATTTACCACAACGCATAACAAGGACCAACCTGAGATTCACCCTTGTTTTTCTTCTAATTTGAAACTCCACTTAAGATAACATTTTGCGAAGGCACACACTGGTCAGATTTCTTTCGTTTTTCTTCTGTACGCAAAGCCTCTCGCAATTCTGACAAAGCAACAGTACCTTTAGTCACAAACGCCAAGCGAAGAGTATCATAATCAGGAGATAATCCACGTAGCATCAATACCACTTGGAAGTCCGGATCAACGGGCGAACCAAGGGCAGCCAGCAACTCTGTGATTTCTTGTAATTCCTTGAAGTAATCATCAACAGAATGACCATTTCCCATTTTAATTTCTAGCAAACGGGTCATCAATTGTAATTTGTTAGATAATGATGGTCTTTCAAATGTCCCAACCAGTTCATTCCACATATCTTTCGGAGTAATCAAATGATGTTGCGGAATCAAATGTAACTGTCTTGTTGATATCATTTGAAAAAATATTGATTTAACTCTAGCCATTTTTAGATGAAACTTTGATAGTTTATCTGCATGATCAGCAACCAAAGCAGCATCACTTTTGTCATGTGGAGGAGGCGGCTCCATTTCATTTCCAAGACAAATATTCCACAAGTCACGTGCCTCAAAATAAGCTTTCATCTGAAGCTTCCATATAGACCAATTTGTCTCGTCTAACTTTTCTATAGAAGGCAGACGATCATCCATAATAATTCCGCAACTATAAACCAATGCAATTTCCAAACTTCAATACGTATTACCTTCGTCCTGGGCCCATCCTTTGTTACAACAGAAAACAACCAGCTGTATTGGAATCAAACGATTGAGTGCATTGCAAGTGGTACATGAATACTGATTAATAATCATGGACACAGCACAACAGCTATGCAACGTCTCTAGCAATAACAATAGAGCGTTAACAATAACAAAGGACTGCTAACACATGGAGTCACATTTTAGAATAGTCAACTATCAAAAGTACATCTTTAGGTGGATAGAGTCGAATTCTGCACTTTCTGTAGTTCTGCACTGATGTGCAGCCATGTAGAAAGCAACTGAAATATCCTATCACTTTAATTTAGCTTGAGAGACCGTAGTAAAGGTGTACTCTGGAGGTTTTTCGGTTTCCATTTTATTGCATACAATCGAAGGTCGACTCTAACTACTTGAATCAGGCCACTCAACAAAGATTCCCAAACCGCATCGTCAGAGCGAAAAAGCGATACAGAAGTTCCTGATGACGTCATTCGTGATCTTCCTAATGAGAGTGAATTATCTATAACCTTCATACGACTGCTATGAGTGCTATGTGATGAACCGGTAGTTTCATCAATCGTCAAAAAGAAGTTATGGAAAGTGATCGAGTCCTTTCTCGTGTTAGGGCATGTTTCGAGAAAGAAAGTAATGTGCATACATAACAATTTCAGCAGACAAGTTTTTACGAGTAGCGGATTTCTTCTATGCGAGAGAAATACTATCCAAATTCCTCTGACAATTTCTGAAGTTACGGCTGTTGCTCGCTGAAGAGCCTAGTAAGGCGTTATAAGAAAATCTGATCACCTTATGCTAGGGGTGAATAGGCCCATCAGCAACCAATATCACCGCTGACTGAAATACATTAAAGTGGAAGACCCCGATAGAGCCTTTACCCTTTGACGACCGATTCGTGCACAGTTAATCATTAATACTCGTAAATTGTCAAAGATAATCCGGATTTGAAATATGTCATTGTTACTTTCACTGCATCTGTTATTGGATGTGGATGATATTTGAAATGTGAGTGTGCAAAGGTGACATTAAAGCATTTGAAAGGGTGTTCAGAGGTGGGCATCGGCATTCAATCTGTAAAGATAAATTGTCAACCTTCCTTTGTAAACATTTCAACAGCAACGGCCATTCTTTTTCTGATGTAAGTGTGCAAATTATAGATTGTGTAGACTCTTCACAAATGTCTTTTGATGAAGCTAAGCGTGAGCTTGATGTAAAGGAAGACTTTTATATTAAAACTTTGAATACCATGTATCCTTTGGGTTTGAATGATAGACTACTTGGCCAAGGACGTGTTTCTAATGATACTATAAATAATACGCCTTTTTATTCGTCATCCATTCCGCGAAAGAGAAGAAGTCATGGAAGACGATCTGGGAGAAAAGTTCGGACATCTTATCCTGATAGCACTGTTGTTTTTGATTCTTTGCGCTGTTTTTTCGGGGTGTTAAATTTCGTATTCCTCAATTTTTGCCATGGAATAAGGTTAAAGCTGACTTGGTGACTTGTGTTAAGACCCACGCCGATAAAATGTCCAAAGTGTTAAGATTGATCGTGATCGTTTCGATGATTGGGAGAGTGAGATAATAGACCTCATTTGTAAACGTATAAAAAGATTAAATTATTGTGAAAATGTATTCGAAAGAAAGTTTACGTCTATTAGATCACTTGATGAGAGCATTAAACGTATGCATGATCATTTTGTCATTGTGCCCGTCGATAAAGCGGCTAATAATTTTGCTGTTACATGTAAGAAATTGTATATCAACATCATGTTGGAAGAACTAGGTTTTGATTTAAACGGTTTGGTACCTGTTGGCAATGCAACTTATTCTGTTTCTTCGGAAGGTAGCAGTGAAACTGTTGACCGTCACTGTTCACTTGCTAAGTCATTTGGTATAAACTGTTCGGATGATTGTAAAAAGTTGCCTAAATTGTTTTGTATTCCGAAGTTTCATAAGTGACCGTATAAGTTTAGATTTATTGCTGGAGCACGCAAGTGTACGAGTACACAATTGTCAGTTGTTCTTAATTTAAGGGTCTTTCCTTAATAAGAAACTTTTTTAAATTTTATTGTGAAACAATACAGAAGAATAGTGGCTTCCGATGTTTTTGGAGCATTAAGTCTACTGAAGAATTTTTGAACGTTGCAAATAATAAAAATAATGTCTTTTCAATTCAAGTATTCGATTTTTCTACATTGTACACTAACCTCCATCATGAAGACATATGTGCACATTTGTTTAGCTTGCTGGAGCTAGTTTTTAACTCCACGTCGAGAAAATTTCTTTGTGTTGGTTTTAATAAAACTTTTTTCGCTGGTAAAACGTACAAGGGTTATCACTGTTTTAGTTTGGAAATGTTGAAGTGTGCAATTAAGTTTGTTATTTTGGAAGTTTTCGTTGTTTTTGGTGGCTTGGCATTCAAGCAGGTTAGGGGCATTCCTATGGGGGGAAATTGCAGCCCTATGTTAGCTGATTTGTTTTTGTGCCACTGTGAATTGGTTTTTTTGAAATCGTTAGTGTCGAACAAGAAATTCGGATTAGCTAGATTGATGTCTTGCACCACACGTTACATCGATGATATATGTCTTTTCAATTATAAACATTTTGGCACTTTGTTGACTAAGATTTATCCCGCGGATTTGAAGGCTGAGAGAAATGGGACGGATAACTCCTCAGTAGAATATCTCGATGTCAAGCTTAATATTTGTAGTGGTGGTTTACATACATCAGTTTTTCATAAGGTTGAGCAATTTTGTTTTGATGTTATTGTTTTCACTTTTCCCGACAGTCTTCTTCCTGTTCATATGGGTGCGAATGTCTTTGCCAGTCAGGTTCTTCGTTACCTTAGGATATGTTCTCATCTGCCGCATGCCATTGTTAAAGTTAAACGCACGTTTAAAGTTTTTGTGAAACGCGGATATGAAGCCTGCAAGTTAATCAAATGTATGGAGAGACTGTTGAAAAAGCATTTTTTAGTTTTGTTTAAATTTGGTTTGCAGTCAGCCAGAGAATTTTGTATTTTGTGTGGCTTCATTTAAGAGTGTTATCATTGTTGTCATGTGTGGGGTCCGCCTTTTTGGCGGGGGTCCGCCAGCTTAACATTTGAGCGTACAAAATGTTAAAGGACCCGAAACGCGACCTAGCTGGTCATTTTGCTGATGAACCCCTTCTATGTTTATTCTTTTCTGGTATGTCTTGTATAAAGATTGTAAATATGTTTTATTTTTCGGTGCGCCATCTAAGTATTATTTCTTTCTTTTATATTACCCGATGACCGGCGTGAACGCTTTCAACAGCCCTTATTAAGTATTTACAACACTTGCTAAGTATTTATTGAGTTTCTATTGTATATTATTGTTCATTCGAAGTACACTAACCTGACTTTTCCCATAATTGTGAATTTCACATTGGTCGCGAAAGAGTCAATTTTTCAATAGTGGTAAATATAATTTGTAGAGTGACCTACTTAGAGGATCACGTGTTTCCTTGTTGTGAAAATTCATTGGTTACCATTATTTCAAGAAATGAGAGGCTATTGGTCTAATGACAATTTGACCTGACATCTTGATACTATGCGCATGATCATGTTTAAGTCGCTTATTGTGCAGTCTGTCACATTCTACCAGATTATAAAGTAATAGTGCAGTCAGCAGCATCATCAACTCAAAATCAATCAATTCCCACCAAGGAACCACCTTAACACAGTGGTTGGTAGATTCGAACCATCGGTCGTGAAAGAATAAACTGATATTGTTTAGACCCTGGATTGACCTACCTATACTTAATTTGCGGATTCATGTATTTCGCTTTCGTGTAAGCTTTTCTTGAAGCCTGTTTCACATAAAATTCTTCTTCTGAGATAAGGAAACACAATGTTGTTTTACTGTCGTGTGTAGTGTTAAAATGGAGGGAGCTTGCCAGTTTCCTAACGAACAGAGGAATCCCATTGAAATGCTGTGGACAAGTCCACCAGTCATGCTTAAGATCTGTTCTCCGGTATGGTTCGGAAACATGGCCTCTGACAAGCGAAATGATCAACACATTGAGAACATGTGACCTAACGATGTTCCGCTTCATAGCAGGTGTAAAATGGAGAGACAGTGTCCCAAATGATGAAGTTTTAAAACGGTGTGGTCTGAGGGAGGGACTTAGAGGTACGATTTGCAAAAGTCAAAGTGAGTAACTTTTTTAAGTAAACACTTTGGCAAAAGTAGACTCACTGGTTTGGACATGTGAAGAAAGCGGACAACATCGTGAGAGGTTGAGAGGCCGACCAGCAGGAAGACTGAAAAAGTCATGGAAGAGCTGCATCGAAGAAGATCTCAAGAAGCTCAAAATCAATGAAGATCTTGCCTTGGACCGAAGCAGCTGGAGACGAGCCATCAACCGTACAACTCCGTCAAGGAACTCAAGGACGCTGAACGAGGAGTGAGTGAGTTCTCTGTTAACTGTGGGTAATAATCAAAATCTAGTTCAGTGAAATGATAAAGCAATTCTCTCCCAAGCGACTCCAGGCGACGCATCGGATAAACGACGCGTTGTTAATGTTTTATTAAAAGAAAACGTTGCAAAAATCAAAAATATGAATTAATTATTTATTCTCTACCAGCTTCAATCGGCAACAAGATGACAGATTGACTAATCTTCATCAAGAAATATCAAAAATTCCTTTTGATATTTCTCCTGATGAAAATGGGTCAATCTCTGTCAACCTCTTAACTATCAGTGTATTGCGATTGCATATGGATTTCAACGGTCCACTCTCGGTGCTTAAGGGAGCCTTGCGGTATGTAATCACTGAAGAAAAATATCAGTGCGACAGTCAGAACGAGTTTCTGAAAGTCTGATTTTTGGCCTCGTGCCCCTAGAGAAACTCGTTCTGGGGCCAGACTATCATATATTCTGAGAATATTATTGCATCGGGAAATGAATGATGCGAGAATGATCGACCCTCTTGGGTAATCTACATATGTCCATAGATAATAATATTACTCATTAATGTAATTTTGTATTCTAAACTTTGTCTGTCTGTCGAGTCCAGAGATCGATTCGGCTGTCTACTTTAGAGATGCACTTCTATCTCAGCCATGCAATGGTAGAGAGAGGTAGAGAGGTTCGTTTCCCATTGGCTTGCGTCATTGACCAAGCGCGCGCAGTGCGTGATAGTCCTATTAGGGAACACGCGAGCTGCCGTTTTCACATTGAAGTCTGAACATCTATCAAGTGAACAGTGCCTATCTTTGACCCGTGATGAATTCATCAAATGAAAATATTCCATTCGACTGCTCACGATCTAAATTTAGTGACTGCGTGAACGTTCAATGCGGTGTCAATTATCTAGTTCGTCAGAATTCAAGCTTCAATTTGTATTACGTTTAATGGAAAATGGATCGCCTCCTCGGGACTAGATCCAAGCGTGACCATCAGTATTAAAAAATGTCATCTCTAGACCAAACAACACAGACAGTTAAGCAATTTATCTCTGAACTCGGGTCCATGTAGGGTTAGTTACAATTATTTGACTTAGATAATGTTTGAACTTGGGCTGTATATAGCCTACTCGTATCTACCACCTAATTTCTAGAGTATTGTTGAATTCCGGGCTTCATGGCTACACTAGGTGACATGCCGCGCGTGATTCATGCGTAATTACGGAACACCCCAAACATCGGTGGTTAAAGACATTCGTTTCTTCTGCGCGCGTACACACGCGCTGCACTAAGAGTCAGAAATCACTTGATCTGATGCTGTTAAAACATGGGAAATGTTTATGAATACGCGCGGGCGAGCGTTTATAGTTTGCGCGTCGTCCACGGTTGCCTGCGTTGCCGCTTGAACCACTAAGATGAACTGCTAAGCATGTTCTGTCTTCCCTGAGCATGAAATTGAGGTACTATCACATTTGTTTAGCCTCTGATACATGCAGACACATGAGACGCAAAGTCTATATAACAGGACTGCCAAATATACTATTAGCTTATATAACTTATATTGCAGCAATATCCCGCATAGCCACGGATGTTTGGGGTCATGTGTATAGTTCCACGCGTGGTTCACGCGTGAATTAAGCGTGATTGAGCTTGGCATGTCATCCAGTGCAGGTTCAATAGAAACAAAAATCTATTTAATGACATCATAGATCAGGAAAATATCAGAATAGCAACAGGAAAAAATCGCGATTTGCATCTTACAAAACTGATTGACATGTCTCTATTAGCAGAAAGCTTACATCTTGAAGTTATAATGAAAGATGAACCCAGTAAACATTGTGACGTCATTGCGACGTCCCATTGATGTCATCATGCGTCTGAGACGTCTATCACCAGAACGGGATGTCACAGTGACCTCCCATCAAAGACGTCAGAATGACCGCCTTTATATGACGTCACTGTGACATCCAAAGTGTGACCACAAACATGATCAATGAGCCACAACCACGATGAGTCATGAAATTATGACGTTTACGCTATGATGAATGATTTCCACTTAATTGCACTAAGTTTTGGGACTATCTTTTTTAATTTCCATTCTCGAACTCTCGCTCTCTCACTCACTTTATCTCTCTCCTCGCTTTTCTTGATACTTTTTCTTCTGATAATGATTCTCTGTCATAGCCTAATTTCTCTTCTTCTTTCCTCTTCTCTTTCTCCCTACTTCTATTCATCTCTCAACTCAATTCTTTTCTTCTCTTGTTCCTCTTCTATTTCTCCCCACTTCTCTTCATTTTCTTCTCTTGTTCCAATTCATCATTTCTCTTCTCACTTCTCTTTTTCCTCCTCTTCTTTCTCTTGATTTCTCATTCTTCCTCCTCTACTCTGTCTCCTCATTTCTCTCATTTATCTTCCTTTTATTCTTCTGTTTCCTTATCAGCTCTTATTTTTCTTCTTCTATTTCTTATTCTCCCATCAATCTGTTTTCTGCTTTGTTTTTATCTAAAATCGATGTATCTTCGAAAATAAAATAATGTAAAAATTCATCACTAATTTCTACCCATGCATTTCTTATTAATAGGATTCATGTTTATCGCAGGGCATTTGATGAATCCCAATTTTGCGATTGCAGTTGGAATAGAATACTTGTAATTGCAATAGTTCAATATCATAATTCAACGGATCTTTTTTTCGGATTCATTCGTGCCCGTACTCGTTGCATGGAATGAGTCTGTCTTTCGATGATTTACAAGCATCCCAGCGTTGGCGGTCACGTCATTAAGTGCAGCCCTCGTATTTCATTTCTGAATAGAGGAGAACTGCGCACAGATTATTTCCCTACTACCGCCTGGGCGAATGACTTTCAATCAACGCGTCACTATCGATAATCACATGACAGCGAGAGGAAACGTGCAAGCAGTCCTTCATTTCATTCATGTTACTCGCACTGCGCATCGAACGTGATTCATGTTTTGCGATACGGTATTAGTGATAAGTCTACGACTTAGACCAAAATTTCTTAAACGACGCCTCGGGCACCTTTCCTTTGGACATTTGGAGGAACTTAAATACACCACCCATATTCGACCTCCACAATCAATTCACAGATCATTTATTTCTATTTTCAAGTTGCAGACCAGCAGTTGACGACTAAGCTTTTGCCTTTATCATCCTACAAAACATCTTGTGATTTGGTTCACCTCATATCGAGTGATTTGACTTTATCTCCTACATTAGTCGCTGAAAACCAGGGCTTCGAATTTCATCTCGTGATCTCTGACAAGAAAATAGTCTAATGCAGTACAACAAAATGTTTTTCGATGATTGATATCATCAATTGCCGGAGTTTACAGGTGAGATGTTTACTCTTTTCATTTCTTATTAAGTTTAGGTGAATTAACTATACGCACTGGATTAGTTATAAGCTTATTTTCACGAAATAATTATCAATGTTGAAGCTAATTCATGAAATCGCAAAAATAAAAGAAAAATCATTTTAATTGTCCATAAAACATGGCATCATTTGATATCAATTAATTTGTTTCAAATTTCGTGGCTCTCGAATTGGAATCAGATTAATTCCTCCCACCGAAGATAATTTACCATAATTAGAGGCTTTACATACATTTTGCCATGCTTAAAAAGAAACGCTGCTATTCGAACATTTTCATCTTCCTGCTATTGAACTGTTGTGTGATCATCAATATAATACTTAAAGTTTTCTGCAAAATACTGAAGTTTGTACCATAGGATTATAAATGACAATGCATAGGCAACCATTTTGACGATCAAAATGTTATGATTGTGCATTGATTTTTTTACGTAAGTGAATGATTTAAATGTACTGTAACAATGTAATAATGTAAGGCACAGGTATCTAAGCTTATTAAGAAAATCTAGATAATCATTATGATTCTACTGTATATTTGAATAATTGGACGACTGTACGTCACACATATCAGTTTGCAATATCGTAATGCATGCACATACATAAGTTTGGTTGAAATATTCAAATAAGCTTATTTTGTTGAATGTTATCAATTATTGCGAAAATGAATGAATAAATAATTTGCTTTTGCTCATGAATGTATCGGATGCAATGTATTTTTTTCTAGCCTGGATTTTTATGAAATGGTTGCAAACATAACAATACTGCATTATAATTTGCATATTTGTAAGGTTAGCAACACATTCTGGGCTACATAAAATAGGCCTATATTCGATTTAATTATAATAAAACGTTATGCTTCGTATTATGTTGTAAATAGAACAAAACGTTTATTATTTGATGATAATTATGATGTCTAAAAAATGATTCCCCTTTACTCAGTTTATAAATAAAGCCACTAAATTCATTTTGATAAAATTAAAAACTAATTCTTGCACAATGCATTTCGTTCATTCTTATTCAAGTGCAAACATGCAGGATTGAATATGAAATACAAAATCTGAAATCATACTTCTACAGCAATGAATCTATGAACAAAAGGATTGTTCATAAATATATATTACTGCAGAAGTAGGCTTATATGATTTTAGATTTTATATTTTATATTCAGCAACGTTTGCACTTGAATAAGAGTGTGCGAAAGACATTGTGGAAGAATTAGTTTTTAATTTTATCAAAATAAATCTACTGACTTTTTTTATTTATTGATAATTATGATGATTAATTTTATCATGATTGTGCAATTAATTGTGTGTAAATAAATTATAGCCGGAAGATGATGGTCGCTTGTCCCGCATTTGCTTGAAAAACAGAGGAAATACTATCTAAACAAGGAATTCTCTCATCATACGAATGTCAAATTTTATTGGGTTGTACAGTATTAATGCAAAATCATGTTAAAATTCATGATCTAATTTTATAGGCGATAAATATCCGAAGATGGTCAAAAATCAAAAATATATCAAAAACTGTGTCCCTGTCCAGATGCAGAGCATTGAATGCATTCAAAATATAATGACAATGTGAATTTTAAAATGTATGATGTTTTTTTAAATTTTAGTCTAATTTTAGTTTCTAATTATGTCTTCAATTTATAATTTAGCTTCGATAGCCTCTAGATTTTAGGCAGCAAGCATGAAGAAACTTTTATTTTGGATTAGTTGTGCCTCATGTCAATGAAACAAATTTTACGAACTATACAGAATTACATATTGTTCATATTCAATGTAGGCCCTATCTGGGAACTATCATCTGCTGGCGAATGTAGAATTTGAATATAGAATATCTGTGGCTTTCGCTTTGCGGGATTTTCGCTGGCGCTCTTCGTCGGCGGACAATTCGCGCTTTATCTGTCACCCTTTTCTTTAGTACTTTCTATCTTATTTTTCTTTCTATTTCCCTCCCTCACCTCCTCTCTATTCTCTCCTCACCCCCTCATATATCTAACATAGGTCTAACTAATCTAAGAAATATCTGCAGAAGATCATTCTTATCCGCATGATATGAAATTAATAGATCCGCATATATCAATTATAATTTACAAATAATATTTAATGACAAAATAATATTTTGATAATACTAGCATTTTTATCAAAAGTATTTGAATTTTTTTATTTTGGATTTTAAATACTTAAAAAAATATCCCTTTTTACCATATCAGACTGAGTATACAATATCTTTCAGGACTGAGAGTAATATACGAACATTGTAAACTTACTATAATAACATTAATACTTACCACACGATTTCGCCGGTGATTATCACGATTTCGCCGGTTATGGCGAAAAATCAAACGCATCTAATTACAAATATCTACCAACTATTATTTCGCGTTTTTTTTTTTTTTTGGTTTTGTTTTTTACACATGTTTGATTTTAATTTTTTTCACATTTTCACATTTTTTTTAGATTTTAAGCCATTTGAAAAAAAAAATTTATCAAAATCGCTACGCTACCTCGCCATAATCTCTGTTGATAGCAAGATGATGTTCCCACAGGGATCTGCCTACATGTCGAAGCATCTTCTCTACGGTGACTCAAATTCAATAGGCATGCATTTCGATACCTCTGATGAGCAATTTCATCATATTAGATATTGATATTCTAATATAGTGATTTCTCTTTTGAGCGTTGTACCTATATGTATGCCTACGTGTTATGTAATTTTTGTGATCTAATCAAAATTTTGCTGTTTCTTACTTCAGGTTAGTGATGAAAATTTTCCGGAAAATTTTGAATCAAAATTTTCCATGGAAAATTATGGAAGATTTTGGAAAATTTTGAAAGCTTTGATTTTTTTGATAGGCCTTATAATTTGAGCACTTCCACTGCCGAGGCAGCTATACGTACCAATAAATTGGGTCTAAAACTCTTAATTTCATCATTATTTCGATTAAAGCGATCGTAGCAACACGAGTTCCGTCCGCGGACTTTTGAACATTCCTTTGCCACCAGTGGCTTGTGCCATTTTGTTAGCATTTTTAGTTATCACACAGCTAGACACCGTTTGGGATAACGTGAATCTTGCTTTACAATCGGACATAATTTCATGCAATGTGAAAGATCTGCAGCAAAAACAATATGCTTCATTTTGGAGTTTGCTTAGTTGTTAGCTTGAAAGTTAAGCTTTATTATGCAACTTTGATCAGTGATACAAATTCTTCATGTGTTGGTGAACAAGTTAAGTATAAGCACACAGTCCAGCGACATAAGCACCGACAGTCCAGCGACCATTTTGGAAGACACAAAGACTGCAAACTCGTGAGATCTTTGGTCACTAAAGATATCTGTGATGAGCAAAGGAATATCTATGATAGCCTCTAACGTCTGGTCTATTTTCCGACATCTTGGCTGAGGATACACATCCTCCATTTCTGTTCAAAGTTCCAGTTCGATTTCAGATCTGTCCAAATGAATTTCAGATATGATCCACATGAATTGCAGATCTCCAGTTGAAGATCTTTTCAAAGTTGAGCTTCTGACAGATATCTGAAATTCAGCTAGAGAAATCTGAAATCCATCCAATGTCTGAAATTCATTTAGAAAGATCTAAAATAGACATGGAAAAGGTGCAGTACTTGGTACCAAAAGTTGACATACAGGGATGATAGAGGAGTTTTCGGTCTTTGAATATTACATAATTTTTTCAAACGACTACAACAGGTCTCCAAAACAAAGGAAAAAATGTCAATCACCAAAAAACAAATTTCAAAATTTTCCACTGGAAAATTTTCCGGAAAATTTTGAAAAAATTGGAAAATTTTCGGGAAAATTTTCCATTTGCATCACTACTTCAGGTACGTCGTGCTTAAAGAAGGTCAATGGAATATCGAAGAAGGATCCGTGATTTATCAGCGTCTGCTTTTGTCTCAAGTGAAACGTGTATGCAAACAGAAATACTTAGATAATTTGCGAAAATACAATTATCCACAGATGATTCCAATGTTTTCGTTATCTTCATAATTGGGTAAATGATTGAAACTAGTTTTAAGTATGGTAATGGGATGTGTGTCACGATGTCAAGTGACTCATTAGGACGTCTCGTAGGAGCACTTTGAAGACGTACGTTGGATGTCCCGGCGGGATGTCAGACTGACGTCATGCGAGAGTTCCGCTGTGACGTACGTGGGATGTCCCGGCGGGATGTCATACTGACGTCCTGTGATGCTTCCGCTGTGACGTCTTTTTTACTGTCAAATAAGACGTACGTGGGCCATCCTGGAATGACGTCGTCATGACATCCCTTTGACGTCACATGTTTACTGGGAATTTCATTCGCTTCATTTAGTGATGCAAATGGAAAATTTTCCAATGGAAAATTTTGAAATTTTTTTTCGGTGATTGACGTTTTTGCCTTTGTTTTGGAGACTTGTTGCAGTCGTTTGAAAAGACTATGTAACATTCAAAGTCCGAAAACTTCTCTATCATCCCTGCATGTTAACTTTTGGAACCAACTACACCATGTCTATTTCAGATCTTTCCAACTGAATATCAGATATTAAATGGATTTCCGATTTCTCTAATTGAATTTCAGATATTTGTCAGAAACTCAACTTTGAAAGGATCTTAGATTCAACTGGAGAATCTCCAATTCATCTGGAAAAGTCTGAAATTCACAGATCTGAAATCGATTTGGAACTATCTGAACCATCTGAGCTAGAAATGGAGGATGTGTAAGTAGTAAGTAAAACTCCACTTCTGGATAGCGCAAGATGGCCGCCGTCGCTGACGTCCCCCCCCTCTGGACCGGCAGAGTGTCGTGGTCGGCCGCCGTGATGCTTCGGGTCTGACGTCCCCCCCCTCTGGCCGACCGTCGTATAGCGCGCGGTGATGTGGTGTCTAGGTTGGCGTGGTGTGCCGGCCAGGTTGGCGTGGTGTGCCGGCCAGGTTGGGAGGGTGGACTGTCGTAGCTCACCTGAAAAAATCCTAAGTGTCAGAGTGGCTTTGTATGGGTAAAATTTTGAAAATTTTCCACAGTGTGGAATTTCGACCTGGGACCGTCACCAAAACATTTTTCATCAAATTTCACTGACCTCCCCCCCCCCGACAGCAATCTTCTAACTTTGGTTCTAGTGAACGGATTTTGTTCGTTCGAGTTGCATTCGAAAGAGGAGAAAAAACTGCTCGACGACATTTTTTGTTGCGAGTCAATCGGACCAGCCGTTCAAAAGTTAGAGCGGTTACAAGATTTTAGGTCGGAGCTCGCTCACCTGAAAAAATCCTAAGTGTCAGGGTGGCTTTGTATGGGTAAAATTTTGAAAATTTTCCAAAGTGTGGAATTTCGACCTGGGACCGTCACCAAAACATTTTTCATCAAATTTCACTGACCTCCCCCCCCCCCGACAGCAATCTTCTAACTTTGGTTCTAGTGAACGGATTTTGTTCGTTCGAGTTGCATTCGAAAGAGGAGAAAAAACTGCTCGACGACATTTTTTGTTGCGAGTCAATCGAATCTTACGTCTTCGTTCAAAAGTTAGAGCGGTTACAAGATTTTAGGTCGGAGCTCGCTCACCTGAAAAAATCCTAAGTGTCAGAGTGGCTTTGTATGGGTAAAATTTTGAAAATTTTCCAAAGTGTGGAATTTCGACCTGGGACCTTCACCAAAACATTTTTCATCAAATTTCTCTGAACGAGGGGGGGTCAGTGAAATTTGATGAAAAATGTTTTGGTAAAGGTCCCAGGTCGAAATTCGGAAGTTTTAAATTTTTCAAAATTTTCACCACACTGGAGCTCTCACACTTAGGAATTTTTTCACTTGTGGCATGTTACATGGACATGTGCTGACGGACCAACTTCCCGCGGTTATATGAGAATGGTTCAGGTGTCATATGATAGAGAATGATGAGACGAATCGTTTGCAACAAACCGCATGTCGCTACGATGAATACTTTCGGAGATAGAGCCATTTTAATTTTTCTTCCGAGCATATATAAACCCCCGACAACGTAAGTCTGATCACTTCATCGAAAGACGAGGTAAGCGACGGTCGTCGCTCTGAGCTCCCGATATCGGGTGTTTCAAAGGACTCTATCTTTTGAAGTAGGCAAGCTATCTTCTTACTTCAAAGTTTGTATGATAGAGTTTGATAGTGTCTTTACTACTGATAAAATTTTTTAAAAGTAGTATGAGTAGTAAAATGCGGAATTTTTTAAAAATTCTTAATTTTCAGTTTTTTCAAAGTTTTAACATATAGACTAAAGGTTTTCAAGTATCCTGAGTTCAAATCTGCTATCAGATTTGAAATTTGACTAAGTATAAGGCAGCTTTGAGGGGTTAGATCCCAGCTACTGATCACTACCTTTGACTCGGCGTTCCTGTTACCACTTCGGGGCAGTGACAATGATGTCTTCAGCTGTAAAGAGCGGGTATCGGGGAAGATCTCTCACTTCCCTAGTGATCAGTACAAGGCCTTCGGGCTGTCGACGGGATCGAGTGCCACTCACTACACTCAAATCTATCATTCCTGACTAAGTGTAATACTTTAGGAATATGACTGTACTACATGATTCCAAACTTATACAAATTTCATTATCTTACAGTTAACAATAAATCAGGCATGGCAAACGATAAGAATCGTAAATATCACATCAAAATGTGCTCATGTGGGCGAATTAATCGCAGTGCGGACGCCAAGGCGCATGTGAAGAAGGCGGGCACCGGCCACATGATTATCTTGAATAGGGTTGCGTGTGTGAAGTGCAGAGTGCTGAAGGGTGATGAGGATGAGGCGCGTTTTTACAGAGTGCATGCTGACTGTAGTGGTGGTTTAGTGACTGATTTGAGATTTACGCAGTTGATTGTGGAAGAGAGGGAGCGAATGTTGGCGATCGAGCGAGAGGGTAAGGCTGAGAATGTTGTTGAGAATGTTGTTGAGAATGATGAGTTGGCGAGAGCGGTTGCGTCGTTGGAGGGTGAGATTGAGCGAAAGAGAGTGCTTGAGAGTGATGATGAGGATGATGTGGATTTAGATAGGGAGCGTGTGAGGAAGCGTGTGAGGAAGTTGAGCTCTTCGTCGTCGGAGGTGTCAAACATTGTCATCACCGACCCCCCGAAGAGCTCATCTTCCCCAAAAGTGAAGAGTGGTGGGATTCGTGTGCAGTCGGCGAGGTGGTTGAAGGATGAAGAGAAGAGGCATGTTTCGCAGCAGATAGCGCATGATTTGTTGGTTAATAAGTATGAGAGTTTGAAGAAAGTGAAGGATGAAGTTGTGAAGGAGTTGGATGAGTTGAAAAAGAAGGAACTGAAGTCGAAGGAGGTAGCGGAGGAAAATATTAGAATGAGGCGTAGTGTGACTGATTTGAAGAAAAAGACGCGAGAGTTGGAAGAGAAGAATGATGAGTGTGAGAAGAGGGCGAGTGCTGCGGAGAGAAGAATGAGAGATGCAGAAGCGAAGTTTGAGGAGATGATGAAGGAGATGAGTGTGTTGAGAGCGAGGAATGTTGAGTTGGAGCGGACTGTGGCTCGGCGGGGTGATGAGAGGCAGGCGTATGAGAAGTTGGAGCGCATGAGGGATGAGTGGGAACGTGTGAATGAGGATCGTTTGTTTGAGTTTCACATCCCTATTCGGGATAATCATTTGGCCGGCGAAGTATTAGTAAATCAAAGCCTCGACGAAAGTATAATATGCTATAACGGCCATCCAACGAAAAAATGTTTGCATGCCAGCCTACGAATGCGCGGTCACTTGCACAAATTCTCGATTCGGAAGCGCGCGAGACTGCCAAAGGATGGCTAACTTGGTAAGTGAAAAAGTAAATAAGATAGTATATCCTATTCTAATACATATCATTTTCATTGCAGATCTTTGCCCGCCTTCACCACCCCATCACGACACTCCCGAGAACGAACCATCGGCTCTCTTAAGGGCCACCTAGGGGCAAGACATGATAGAACCTCCACGCGGTTTGCCCTGGGCAGTCTTCGGACTGGCGAATACTATCATTAAGTTGAATCTGCTATCAGTCAACTTGAACATTGCGTCGCGTTAGAGGGATATATAAACCACTGCCTCTCATTTCATTTCATTTCAATCATGCAGACGCCGAACAGTCAAGTCAGCTCTCCTCGCGGACCGCAGTTAAGGCCGCGAAATTTATTTGAGGAGTTTGCCAGGCTAGAGGAGCAAGACAGAGTTTTTAATAATCTTGCTTGGATTGGCAATCCGATGACAGCAACTGCTGTCAATCCAACGGAATGGCGCTACATTCCACTTTTTAGTCACGTGCCAATTAGCGTGGAAGTCGACAGTGCTACCAAAGAGAGAGTCAAAGACTCTCTCAGCAGAATTGGTAGGGTGTAAGATGACGTTACTCTCGAGAATGAACCATCGGCTCTCTTAAGGGCCACCATGGGGCAAGACATGATAGAACCTCCACGCGGTTTGCCCTGGGCAGTCTTCGGACTGGCGAATACTATCATTAAGTTGAATCTGCTATCAGTCAACTTGAACATTATGCAGTCGATTGCTATCCCTGAAGCATTCTGATTCGCTGTTGAGCAATTCATTGTTGAAAACCCTATATAAGCGAGAAGATTGTAGCGCTTCTCATTCAATTTGAAGTCACGATGGAAGCGACATCTGCCGACAACATTCCCGTCTTCATCGATGAAGACAACGCCATTCCCGAGTTCGTCATCCTCGACGAGTGGGATGAAGAGGATGAGAAGAAGGGGAAGATCAAGAGGATCGTTTGGACGGATGAGGTATGGACTCCAAATACCACTCGCATCCGAAAGGTGCCAGATGCACCAGTACGACCTCGGCGGTATAGGGTCTATGACAACCTAACCGTCATACCCATTGACTATTACAGCCAATAGTCAAATTCACACCCCCCGAGAACGAACCATCGGCTCTCTTAAGGGCCACCATGGGGCAAGACATGATAGAACCTCCTCGCGGTTTTCCCTGGGCAGTCTTCGGACTGGCGAATACTATCATTAAGTTGAATCTGCTATCAGTCAACTTGAACGTTGCAAATGAAGTTCGGTGTAATACTTCCTTTCGACGGGCGTTCCTGGAAAGGGCGGCGGTGAAACCCGTAGCTATGTATACCGCAAGGGACATTCGGCAATGGTCAATCTTGTTAAACCTCTCTGCGTCATGTTTGCAAGTGATTGCCTCTGTCTCAACGTAGTATGCATTCGCGCCAGGGCGACATTTAGCCAACTGTCGAAGGTTGCCTAAAACTTTCCATTGCATACGTTATGAGAACCATGAGTTCTACCTGTCTCTATCAATGAGACGAATTGATGAATGGAATGAAATGGGAGGACACTCACGCGCCACACGCAACATAACACACTTCTCTCTTCCGTAGTCTAACAGGCTCTTTACACATGGATCGCAGTCGATTGCTATCCCTGTATCAGAAGTGTAAGCTATCTTAATTTTATTTGAGACTATTTCATCTACCATCATCGTCCATATGAAATGTTTTAAGATTTACAAGTTAGACTAAGCGTGCTACTATTTCAAAATGAAAATGTATACATGGTTAAATCATCCACTTAAGCCCATCCGTAGTCTAACAAGCTCTTTACACATGGATCACAGTCGATTGCTATCCCTGTATCAGAAGTGTAAGCTATCTTAATTTATTTGACACTATTTCATCTACCATCATCGTCCATATGAAATGTTTTAAGATTTACAAGTTAGACTAAGCGTGTTACTATTTCCAAATGAAAATGTATACATGGTTAAATCATCCACTTAAGCCCATCCGTAGTCTAACAAGCTCTTTACACATGGATCACAGTCGATTGCTATCCCTGTATCAGAAGTGTAAGCTATCTTAATTTTATTTGACACTATTTCATCTACCATCATCGTCCATATGAAATGTTTTAAGATTTACAAGTTAGACTAAGCGTGCTACTATTTCCAAATGAAAATGTATTACATGGTTAACCCAGTTATGCGCAATGTTTAAAATTTAAAACAAAATTTCTATGAAGTTTTCACAAATAAGTTCCTAATTTCACTACATCGCAATTTTTTGGCATAATCATCAATTTCATAAGCTATTGTTTAAAGTTTTCATTCTTTTTATGAATTTGTTGTTCTCGCTTTTTCTATTCGTAACTTCGAGTGATTTGGAACGCAACTTTTCGTACAAAGAATATTTGAAACAATATGAAGAGGAAACAAGGTAATATTTTTGATCTACAACATTTTGCGGAATATATTGCTATATTAGAATAAAACTGCGATTACTGTGGATGTATCAATCATAAGCATATTAAAATACAAACCGCTGATTTTTTAAGAAAAATATGTATTGTTTGAAAATTTTTAAAACTTCGCGCATATGCATATCTTTTTGATTAGACCATGATTCTATGTCAACTGAGAGATCAATTTGTCGTGAAATTTGTTATCTATAGTGCACTGAAACCGTCCAAAAACAATCATTAAGTTGTTTTAATCAATTTTTGGCGTATAGATTAAAAATAATTGTGCTACTGGGTTCGAACCCTCGTCCTCTAGACGCTTAGAAACATCACGTATAAGCAATTCGCTACTGCACAAGTATAAGCACTCTGTTTTTAAGTTTAATTATAAGCAGACAACCTACTTCTTAATTTCAAGAGTAAATTCAATCAAAACTAAGAATAATATAAAGAGTTAAAAAAATTATATTTTGTTTCAGACAAATACACACAAGCACATGACCGAGTATTTGGATCCATGACGAAGAAGATTCGAGGGTGGTTGTGCTTCCACCTAATGATTCAAAATTGCCGAAAGAAATGGATGAGGATAAGAAATATCAATCACTTCATCGTAATCAGCTTATACAAGTAAGAACGGTTACATCAGAAGATCCCCATGACAAGCGAATGCGAATACCCAAAGTGTATGAAAAAAAATCCGTGCAGTGGACAAGAAAACAGTAACAATCGCAGGTAGTAATCACGAAATGATAGAAGAAACCAGAACGAATTAAAATCATGTGAAAGAGCCATGGATTTCTTCAGGTTGTTTTTGATTCAAAGCTAATGAACCATTCTCATTGAAACGGAAAGGGTATACCAATGAGAGTTTCACACAGATCAATGATACTTTTGGCATTTGATTGATAATCAGTGTTTTGGTTATCCACGACAAGATTGTATTTTCAAAAAAAATGATTGGCTGTAAACAAAGTATTTCTGAAAGCATTTCACAAAAAAAATTTGAAAAGTTTTTTCTGGTTTGCATTTTTGTAACAATATGATGCAAAAATATCCACCCTGAGATAATTTCTTTAAATAAATATTCTATTGAAACATTTAAACGAAATTTCTTGAAAACGGCCCTGCAACAGATATTGCAGTGTATGAAGCATTGTCCCCTTAATGTTGGTCCGACACTCTCAAAACAATTTATCAGAGGAAACCAGTTCTTTACAGGATTCAAGGCCTGGTGATCGCGAGCCAACAGGTTATACGTCATCATGCTCTCCGTACCCTGGACGACTGAAAAGCCTACAACCAAGCACGACGTGGGAACCATCAGCATACGTTGTCATCTATTTGATAAATATCCGAGAAAAGGTTATGGAAACCAACTTCATGCACGATGGACAATTATTTTTTACTGCCATTTCCTTCTTCTTATCTCTATGAAAATAAAACATCATGCACAGAACGATCCGCGTCCAAGAAATTCCAAGCACCATCCAACATGATGAATAAGATGGCAAGAAAGAGAATTTCGATTCGGTATCTGCTTTTTGTAAATCAAATATAATTTGGGACAAACATTTCTAATCATAAATTTCAGTCACATTTGACAAGTGGTTCAGGTTTCATCTTACTATTAAACCAACAAGTCGTGCACGGTGCATCACTGCCGCAGTAAGATCCCATTGGACAGCGCCCATTCTTTCAAAGGAACCGCGTGGAAGAGATATCTTGTCCCGAATCTATTAAATGTATATACAAGACGATGGCGCGGTTGATCAGAATATCAAGACGTCGATATACCGCATTTCGATCGCGGCAAAAAAATGGTATTACCCAATATTTTTGCATTTGAGGGATTTGCCGTAGTCAATGCATGCTACTTCAGCGATTGTGTTCGAAACTCATACGAACGCCATTGGATTTGTTACAATTCCGAATCCACTTCCGAATCTCTCTAGCAGAAGCGATATCGGCACATCCATTCTAGAAGTGTCAGACATCCTCATGGATTTTTGCATATGACGGCTCAACCAGCTTTTGTTCCGCAAAACTCCATCGTTGCGGTGTATCTGTGCCATACGCCAGTTCCATTGCGAAAAATGTGCCAAACTTACATCCCCAAGTTTCAAAAGTGTATCCCACACGCAGACGTGTTTTTTATGTCCTACAAAAAGAAGTCTTAATAAATTATACTTTTTAATTGAAAATTTGACATGTTTATATTTTTAAAACATCCGATATCTAT